>JABFFE010000478.1:0-11807 GCA_013623625.1 Fusarium setosum | reverse complement strand
ATATTAGTCTTAAAGACTAACCTAAGTATATAAAATATATTTATTATATTTTTATATATATTAGCTACCTTAGCTATTAATATAACTTAGTTATACTTAATACCTTAAGTATATTACTAGATATAACTTATACCTCTTATTTAAGATAATATTAATAATCCCTTACTAATATAAACCTAATATAACTAGTTTATCCCTTAGGAATATACTTAATTATTATAAGCTAAGTATAAGGCTTAAATTAAAAGCTATATTAAGAGGTAAGAAAATTTAATAATAAGGGGTCTTAAGTAGATTAGTTAGTAAATAAAGCGCTTTAATTAATAATAGCTAAGTAAGATATAATATAAGCTTAAGAGCTTAAAGAGCTTAATTAACTAGAAAAAAAGAAAAGCTAGGCCTAAGTATCTTAGTTTATAAAGAGAGTAATATTAAAATTATAATACTCTTAATTAAAAAAGCTATTAAAAAATAAGCTTAAAAGAGGTCTTAAGGAATTTAATTAATTAAGAAGGCTATATATATATTTAAAGGTAAAAAAGTAAAAAATTACTATTATAATTACTTTAGATTATATTAATTATTTTTTTTTTTCTAAAAGATTTTTTTTTAATTAAAATAGCTATTTTTACTTTTATAAAAATTACTAATTTTTCTAATCTAATTTTACCTATTAGGGGCGATTAATTTACTAATTATAAAGACCTATAAAAGCTACCTTGCCCGCCCTTAGTGGCCTTAAGGCCCGGAAAATAGTTAATCCGGGCCTAATTATTAGGTTAATATATCGGGCTGTGGGGCCCTTAGCGTTGTACCTTCTGATGAAAAGTTCAGGGGTTGGAGTGTATTCCTAGTATGTATCATACCAAGAGCCTGGCTTGATGACATGTAAATCCCCTGTTCGGCGAATTAAAAGCTCTAAGCCATACACACAAAATACACGAAGCAAAGGCACCATCTTGACACTTGTTCTACACATAAGAAGGTACCTTGTCTGCCTAGGTGTGAACAAACATTATCAATTCCTCTTTCACACTACCACCTAACTAACCACCCTGAAAAGAATTATCCCGAACAAAGTGATGCAGGAGCTCCACACACTCGACGTTGCTGTCCTCAATGTGGCATTTCTAACAGCGAGTACCGTGTCGCAGTGGATGGCTGGGAGGAGACGCCCCAAGTCAACGTGTTGTCAACAGCTCTTCTCGCATTCCTGGTTCTGCAAAGGGAGTGTGGTAGTCATCTCTACCTAACTGGAAACCTCGATTAAGCATTGTCGCAGCCCGAGCACATATGGTAGTGCCGGAGGGAGCAGCATGGCAGGATGCGCCAAACATCCTCGAAGAGTTGAACCAAGAAAGCCAGTTCGGTAAGCTTGCTAACCGATACAGTCCCTCCAAGTTTCTGATCGTCTACGCCGTTATGGAGATTGCGAAACCGGCCATAACGTAGAATAGCAAATGCGAAGTCGTGGTCAACTATCTGTGCCCTGGGGCATGCAAATCAGATCTGGCTAGAGACTGGCGAACATCTTGCTTTCTTTAACCCAGGCAACAATCTGCAAGACAACTGAAGAGGAATCGTGAACGCTGGTGTATGCAAGTGGGCTTGGAGAGGCAAGTCACGCGTTGTGGATTCACAATAACAGGATTGAAGAGGGAGTTATACTCCATGGCTTCCATTAGAATATTTCGATTGTGTTTGTAACACTTTCGCCAACAGGCCCAGCTCCCTAGTGGTAAATGCTGCCGGGCGACGACTGCAAATGAAGACATGGGCCGAGACTGTGGAGGCATCGGCATCGTACTAATCGCAGTGACTCCAAGGTCCAGTTAGTATCAAACATATTCGGTTCTTATCTTTTGTTTAACTGTAATAATACTTCTCATTACAAACTGATACGACCCTGGAAACAGTTCCATAAAGACTCAAGTTAGGGTTCAAGACACAGATGACAGTTCTATGGCATCATCCGAACCGCTTGTTCTGGTTTGTCCTCGACATCGAATCCAACAAGCCACGGTGTTAATGCGTTGGTGGGAGGCCCAAACACCTCATCCATTTCTTTCGCGATGAATGCCGCGTAGCGATGTGGGTAGAACCCATCAATGTCTGTAGACACTGCCCTTTGAGTAAGCTCAGGGCAGTCGAGCCCATGTGCCGTGGCGTACTCCAAAAGCGTGTTTCCGTCCTTATCTCTGTGGGCGCAAATCTCTGACATGTCCCTTAACAGCTCTGTTTGCTTGAGAAGCTTTCCGAACATGGCATCTTTCCCCCTCTCGGCTGCATACCAAACCGGAAGTCTTCCAGCGTAATCCTCCAGCAGAATGCTGTCGCCTGCCTGGCCGGTGCAAAGAAGCACATCGCAGATAGATGCGTGACCAAGAATTGCGGCTAGGTGAAGGGGCGTCTGTTGTGCGTTGTCCCGCTTTGCCAGACGACAATGAGGATAGGTCAGGAGGACTTTGACTTCGTCAATCATACCCAGCAGAACCGCGAGATGCAAGGCGGTGCGGTCGTCCTTTCCCACCCTCTGAGATTGTTGAGGGTGTCTGCAAATGTATTGAAAGACATGTTTCCAGTTCTTAGGGGATGCCCCTTGTAACCAGGGTTGGCCCAAGATGCCGAGCGCGTCGTCAAACCCGATCCAGTTCTTGATGAGGAGGCTTTCCAGGGCCTGTTGCTCTGAAACTGGTCGCAAACTTGGCAAAATCAACGACGGCCATCTCCAGACGTCTGGCCCTCCAATGACTCCAAACTTGCTGGCAGCCTGATGCATGAAGGTAGGAATATCCTGAGTCTTGACGAGCCTCACGAGGTCGGTATCCGGTGGCTTGTGACCGCGCGCCATTACCTTGCCCAAGAATATAATTCCAGAGCATAGTTGTCCATCGCGAACAAGACGTTTCGCCTGCTCCGCGAGGGTCGCAGCAAGACTTGGGCTGTTCAGTGCGTGACACCTCAAGCCCATGTCCGGGTCTGCGATAATCGGCAAAGCCATTTCTAGCACTAGCTTTGTGGCAATGTCCTTGTCGTTCTTGAGCTTCAAAGTGACCTCGGACATCAAGGTCGACTGCAAGGACTTGTACAGGCCCTCTATCTCACAAAGTCTGTCATGCAACATCCTGTATGGCTGAAACCAAAGTCTTGGAAGCTGCATCTTGGTAGCACGTTGTGCTGCCTGGTGCTCAAGCCGTCCCGCTGCAATGAGCTGCAGCAGGCCCAGAGCGTTATACCTAGTCAACTAGTGTCAGCGTGCAAGGCCGTTTCGTAGGGTTAAGGTCTCCTTACAAGTCCGTCAAGTTCCATACCGATTCGTCCGACTGCTCTTGAGTTACCAAGATGGCCTGATTCGTTGTCGGACCAATCTTCGGTAACTGGTCCTCACGGTGTTCTTTTGGCTTGCGTGCCCGGGTCAACTTGATGGGCTTTGAACAAGGTCGGCCCTTCTCCATGCAGCGAGCGCATTTCTGGGGCCAGGCTCTATTCTCCGGGTTGCACTGCCCATCCACTAGAGTTAGCGGGTCTCGGAGAGCAGTAGTTTCCGCCTGGGATCTTGGGTGTGGAATGGGCTGAAGCAACCCTACCTTTTTCTTGTCATCTCGACAAAATGTGCAACTGAACATGTGAAGCCGTCGAGCGGGTTGATGCTCTGGTGTGGGCGTCATCATGGTTCGACTGAACAAGACGCGAGGGTGACGTGGTGGCAGCCACTAGACTCGCTGACAGGCGTGGATGCGAAGGCCCGGGGCTGTGCTGAAGGACCAAGATGTGGAGTAATCAGTGGTTCGATGTCGCTGATCGTCAGTATCGATCAATGAGGTGCGCCCGACATTGACGAAGCTGTGCAATTTGGAATTCATCGACCTTCTGGTAACGGCGGGAGGGCGTCGCATGTTGTTATAGTCCGACAAGTGCGATGGGTACAGAGGTACAGCCCGGCGCCTCACGATGGCCATATCGTCCGATTTCAGGCAGCCAGGGCCGCAGCAGTGATATTATAGGCCTACATGAGCCCCAACTTATGCCCGCCTCTTCGCAGTTCGCACTTGATGCCCCCCGTCACGCCAGAAATTGCGCGGCGCATCAGGCCATGGAGATGTTGGTGATGGCAAGCAGACTGCCTTGTCGCAGTTTACCGGTGGCAGAATTGCGATGGTTTGGACAGCTCCTGATCAGATATCCCAAGAATCAACATAAAGCCGGACAGCATTCCCCAGACTCATTCCTATCGATAATGTAGTATTGACTGCTCTGAGATCAAGGTGTCTGCTTGTATCTTGCATGTCGCTCAACATGGCACCCATGCCAAGCATCCACGATCCTCCTCGCTACTTTACCAGGTCCTTTGGTGGCACAAATGATGTCACTGCATTGCTTTTTGGCATCGTTGCATCTGTCACTGCTGTCATCAGCCTAGCACTGGCAATCCTGCAGTTTTGTCAGGCACGGGGGTCCCCCGAGGAAGGGAACATGGTTCATGCAGAGTCGAGACGCAGGTTAGTCTTTTTGTTCCCTCCCAAGTTGTTTGCCGGATTGACACCTTGTTGAACTTAGGTCTGAAGAGTCTCAACTCGCACACCCTCTTGCTCGTCTTCCGGCATGAGCTAGTGCAAGGGTCGCCGATCAAACCAAGCCTCAACATAGCACAGACTTTGATCGCCTACAGTAATGCAAAGACGAAGCGAGGGGGGGATGCGATTCCGTCGTCTTGGCGGAATGAAATAGGATGCTGGAGCATGGAATCTTGTACGGTAGCATAGTCGTAAATGCCTTCTACACCTTCCTCAAAGCCTTCTTTAGCTATCTGGGAGGAGCTTGATCTATCAACAAGTTTCAGGACTACGTAACGACAGGGTTAGACCTTGTGGGGGCGGTAAATATTGCACCAATACATGGCGCTCTTTGGTTGACTCTTCCTGTGGGCTTAACGGGGTGGCACATTGAATGCAGCCTTCGCATGCAAGACACCAAGGTGCCAGGAACTTGTATGATAGACATATCATAGCATTACGACGGGTATATGAGATTAGACTCGTCATCTAATCTAATTTGGTTTCGCACCCAACCAGTGGCTGTGAACAACCTGACCGATTTCCTTCTCATGTCCTCTCCCTCTAGCCCAGTCTGACACTCCCGTGGATGACTGCAAAGCCCATTAGGCCTAAGCCTTCCCACATGTCACCGCTCAGGGTACACCGCTGAGGACATGTGCATGTATTCCGTCCATCTCATCCGTCTCTCAAGAAAGGAGATGCCAGCTCTCCATGTCAAGTCCAATGACAGCCATCCCTTACTTCTTGACGATGATGATGTTGTTGTTGATCCTGTTGACTGCATATTGTTAGTAAAGAACTTTAGGTCTGTGACTTTTCAACTCACCCTCCTGTCGGACAATGACGTTAATCTGAGGAGCCAAGGATGGGTCGATAAACTGAGCCAGATCGACGCTACCAATACCATCAATAAGGCCGAGGTTAACACTGCCGAGCTCCAACCTGGTCAGGTCCAGGCTGTCAAAAATGCCGGTGCTAGCAATGGCCAAGACAGTAGAGAGCTGCTGGAATTGGAGCAACGAGCGAAGGTTGAGCTGCTGGGCGCTGAAGAGGTCCTGGAAGACAACCACATTCAGGTTGTTCCTGCGGCCGAGGCTCTGGAGTTTGCCCAGGTCCAGGGAGTTGACAGCGAGCAGGTAGTTAAGGTCGATCTGGCTCATTGGAAGCCCGTCAGGCTGGCTCTCGTTGAGCCTGGCGCGCTCCTGCTGCTGCCCGCCAGCAGGGACAATGACCGGGGGAGCGGCAACAGCAAGGGTAGCGAAGGTGCTGGTGAAGATGGTGGAGAACTTCATCTTGATGGTATCTGATGATTGCTGGGTGATGAGTGAGTGACCTGGTTCGAATTAAAAGATGTATGAAAAGATGAGCGCAGCTCAAAGAGAGTCAAAATTCCGAAGGAGTGGAAGCGAATAAGGAGCCCAGCTAGGCATGTCAGCGCCGAAACTCATCTGCTGTTCACTAGATGATGCTCACCTCGATAGAGAATGAATGGAGAATTGGAAGACAGGCTGATCTTGATGTTTGTTCTCGATCTCAGCTGGGGCACGCATCCCATCTTTATACAGCGGGCACCGGCCCAAACGGATGTTAATCTTTCCATCTCATCCCAACTCTAGCCCATCCTCAGAGTTGTCACAGGATCCTTTCGTCGATCGCAAGGCTGCATCAGAGCAGCCCCCTCTCACCGGAAACACCAGCTCCGGAAGCCAAGACCGGCAGAGCACCTCACCAGCGAGTCTTGCCGGTGTTACCTTGCTGGATACACACGGGAAACCCAGATGCCGAGCAAAAAGGTATTTAACCTTATTGGGTGGGTTTCGGTGGACGTCATGTTGGAGAGAGTCAAGGGTCTGACGACGATCGATCACCAAATCGTTTCACATCATTTAATAATCGTCAGGTACCGCGACATTAAGACTTGTCAAACTGGGGTCCGGATCTGGAGTGTCACGCCATTGCGATACTTGGGGCGGTTGCTAATTGACCAGCGCTGGATTTCTTGAAAGATCTTGGGTGAGTAAAGTGAACAGAATAATCGCACTCAGCCAAGCAACTTCATATTAGATTATGCGGATTCTACCGCAAACTCTGTTGTATTTTGGCAGATACTTTTGCTCCCACCTCATTATTTGTCAGTATCCTTTCATCCGCCTGACAGCCGTCGCACGGTCGCACGAAGCTTGGGTTCCCGATATGCTCTGACCACCGACAAGGGTGTACCCGCACAGAGACTTATCCGGTCTGAGGTTCAACACTCCGCGTTTCAGCGCGTCGATTAGCAAATAGGCATTGACGCGGAGAAGCAACACATGTGTCAGAGCCACGCCGGAAGAGAGAATGCTCCGCGCTGGCTCGCCCGACCCTGAGACAGGACAGGGGCTATAAGGCTAATCTTCCCCCGCTTTGAACCCTGCTGCGACCAGGAGACGGCGCCTCTTGCGCGCAAATTCTTGCTAGCCTTAAGGTTAGACGTTGACATTTGCACGTAATCAGCATACAGCTAATCATTGCCCTCGTGGCGGGAGCTGTCAGCCTTTGAAACTCTGGAGAAGCCTCACGGCCCGGCCTCAAGAGTGACCTTTTTTTAAGCTTAAGTTTCACCGTCTAATAAGTATCCCACGACATAAACATTTCCGACAGCCAAGCATCATCAGTAAAGTCCATTGGCATGAACCCTCCAGACCCAATGTCCACAACAGGCTCAATCGGCACCTCAGCCGCAGGACCAAGTCCCGCCGCTACCTCGGAATCCAAAAAGGCCTTCTTCCATATGACAGCTGTGTTTTTCAAGGTCGTAGCGCTCTGCGAGAAGAAGTCGCTTCCATCGGTTTGTAGACCAACCGTACGGGGCACTGATTCCTGGACCCCTGCGCCATGCTCAAGGATCTGTACCAAATCCACCGCTTTGCGTATTGCGAAGCGGTCCCACGCCAGATCTTCCGTCATGTAAATGCGATATAAAATGTGCGTGAAGCGTCCGAATTGGAGCTGCACCTCCATGGACATGCCCCAGAAATCTTCGGTGGTGAAGGTGAGCCAGTTTTCCAGGCCCTTCTTAATAGCATCAACACAGGCATAGATGCATTCAGTACGTCCGAATTCCGCCAGTCCTGGTAACGGGTCAGAGGACGACAAGTTTGTGATCGCCAGGCCATTTATCATGGCGTATGCGTTGAATATATAGGATTGGATTATCCCTGAGGCGCGTCAGTTTTGGCACTCCTAGGCGTAGTCGACAATGGGCACATACTGTTTCTTAGAATCTCTCTACTGAACTCATTTTTTGTAGCCTCGACTCTGGCAATTAAAGACTTGACATATAGGATCGGCGGTGGTCTCGGCTGGCTGTGTGCTTGAGGTTCACATGGTCGTAGAGGAATCGCCATGGTCATGTCAGCTATAATCTTAGATATCTTGACAATCGCAGCCAACAATTCATCTCCCGGGGTTTCGGGCTTTGACGTCAGGTTCTGCAAGTATTCGTCCATGACAGGCGTCCACCGCATCGGCTGCAGTTTGAGAAAAGAGGCGACACTGAAAGACATGTAAGCCGACCGAGGTCGCTAATCCAATTAGGGGATACGCACGACGAGCATAATGCATAACAAACCAAGACAGCACGCTGTTCTTCGCTGGTCCGTCGAGATCCTGGAGTATACTCCTTAATTGGGTGGGCGAATGCTCGATAGCTGTCTGTCTCGTTACAGGGGATTTCGTGGCTTGGCCTGTCGAGACGCAGGTCAATGACGAGGGACATTGCCAGATTTGAGTAGGCCACCAATAGCTTTTTGCCCTCCATATAGTTCTTGACCCTAAATCTCACGTTAATTACTGTTGTTCGAACGCAAAGTTTTCGTGATGCGACGTACCAAGCAAGATAGACGATCAAGCCCAGCAACAGGTCCAGGCTACGCTTTAGGTCAACTATGAGACTCTGAGCCAGAATCTCACGGACTTTCAGATTCAGCATGCTCTTTTCTGTGTTGGACTTGGAACAAAGGGTACGTATGTTTAGCCATAGAAATGGGCGGTCGCGTTGCAGTTGAGCAGGGCTATTGTAGTGAAGATCAGTCGATGATCTCTTGGGCATGGCATCGTGGTTGACTTACGTAACCTCGGGGGCAATGTAAACCAACGGTAGCCATTTGAGGTGATGGGTTCGGAAATTGTCTAAGCATTCTTCGGCTTCTGATGAAGATGGGCCAGGTGGAAAGGGACTAGGCGTCGAATAGGTCGTTACATCGGCGGGTGAGGTGAAAGGTTGCCTCGGCACACCCACAAGCGGTGGCGGGACTACTCCATTTGCTGAGACCTGATGTGGAGGGCGTGCAGAGTCAGCCAAAGGCCGGGGTTCTGCCTCCGTGTACCCTTTTCTAGCTGATGGATTAGGTTCTGATGTCGACTCGCTGGCCCTAGTCTGGGCCTGCAGTAGCGTGACCAGATCATCAAGCTTCTCCTCCAGCCGATTTGTCTTTTTAGCAGGTCGTCTTGGAAGACGCTTCCGCACGACGGTAGAAGGCAGGCATTCCCTCTTCAGGCGGTGACACCTCTCACAACTATTCCCGGGGCCTCTGCTGATGCATCTGCACTTGGTGCGCGAGCACGCAGCGCAAGCGTGGCCGTACGGAGCGGAGTCACTGTGGAGGCCGGGGCCGGGGCCGGAGTCGGTGTCGGGTGGAGGCATGACAAGAGGGTGCCAGCGGCAATTGCTGGAGCAAATCAGATTGAAAGCCGCTTTTGCAAATACTAGTCGTGATACAGGTACAGTGAAAGAAAAGGGATGGGCAGAGCCATGCAACTCGTTACCGGCGGGAATTAGCAGATGCGAAACCCGCCGACCGGGGCATTCTTCGGCGACGGCGGGATTCAATCGAGCGTGAATCCCGAGGGCTGAATAAGCATGGACACGTGCATAACAACACTACCCAACCTGGTAAGCCCACTGCCCAAACATTACTACCTACCCTAAAACCTTGCCATGCGCTCTGTGCGATGCTTAGAATCTACCTCGTATAGTATTAAGCTGAGCGTGATTGGAAATGCAAGTGACCGTGGGCGCATAGGTATCTAGGAAGAGGTTATATTTCAGCGCTACATAGGTAGTTGTAGCGAAGCGATGGATTATACGCACACTTCCCGTATACGCTGCAAGAGATATAGAACAGGCTCTGTGCCACCGACTCTTAGCTGCTCTGGAGAAGCTCCCATAACCTCTGCCAGTTATGTAACATTCTCTGTGCTCTTTCCTTTTTAAGCTTCACTAAAGATTCCGTCGATCGCGCGCTATCTCCGCCAAGAGAGAGCGTCTCTTCGAGGGATGGCACACTGTTGAGATATTTTTCAAGCACAATAGGCCCCACTCTTGGGCCCTTGCTACTCTGGATCAGCCCTATTAACAATTATCTGTCACATGGGGTGCCTACGTGGAAACTTTCTTGGCCACTGTCGAGATTCTAGGGCCCTCAGACATCGTGATTTCAAAGAGAAGACACCACACAGGAGTAAGATTTAAGCATTGTAGTTGACAGCATGAGAAAAACAACTGATATTGTCATCCTTTATATAACCATGTCTGTGAGAGCACTATCATTTTGATTGGTTCTGTTAAGACGCTCCCAAGTGATGATGAGCGCACGCAGCTGAGAACACAATGCTTCAAAGACGCCGCAGTTTCAAACCGCAGATTGACTGACAATCTCGACCAGCACCTTTGTGCTGTTGTTTGTTATTGATACCCTGACGCGCGACTCTTGACGCGTACCCCTGTCCTTGCCCAATGAAATGGGACAGCACATTTGTGCTCTGCCTCGAGGACTTCCGTTCAGCATTCACAAAATTGACCCCCACGTTTTGATCTCGCTGGATGGAAGGGGAAAATAGGAGTCAGTTCCCAAAGATTCCAAGCGGGTCACTGCTCATATCAGCAGCATAGTCACAGCTCATGATGGATCACCAGTTGAGCAGGACGATATCTCCCGAGGCAGAGGACTCCCCATTGCCTTTACAGATTCAAGCCACCATAGAAAAGATCAATCAACGACGTGCAACAAAATCCCCGACGGAACATTATCGTGGCAATGCCCGCCCACCACAACGATACAAACGCAGACAGACTCCGACAACGATGACATGCCACCACCGCCATCGAAAAAGATCAAGACTTCGGAAAACGGTGGCCCAACGCAGAAGCTTGCTTGCCCATACTGGAAGTTGGACTCTGACAAGCATCGAGCGTGTTTCCCCAAGAAACTCACGAGGATCCGTGACGTCAAACAGCATCTGTACAGGAAACACACCCCCGAATTCTACTGTGAATGCTGCTTCCAGATCTTTCAAGGTGAGAAGAGCCACCAGATGCATGTGACGCGTGCCTCGGGGGAGGTGTGCACACGGGATCCCTCCGCAAGCTTGGATGGCATCTCACACCAGCGCCATCGACAACTTTCTCAAAAGTCGAATCCGAAGCTCTCTGAGGAGCAGCAATGGTTTGTGATCTGGGATCTTCTCTTCCCAAAAACCCGAAGACCACGATCGGCTTATATAGACCCTGCACTCTCCGAGCAAATTTGCCAGTTCCGAGAATACTGCCACAAGCATGGGCCCGCCAAGCTGAGCTTTCTACTGGAATCTGAAGTTCCAGATGTTGAGATGAGAGCAAGCTTGCTTAGGATAGTCGAGACTGGGATCAATTCTCTATTTGACGACTGGTATTCCCGTCGTGATTGTGGCCTAGGCTCTTCCAAGGCCTCCTCCTTCACTCGCCAGAAGGACAACCAAAGCGATGGCTTGCAACTCCTGACTCCATATTCCTCACTGGATTCCGATATTCTGACGTTCGACGAGGCATCACTGGATAATCAGCAAGTCCCCTCCTCGTTTCAAAATGCGAATTTGCCTACGTTGTCTTCTCAAGCTTTGCAGACCTTGCGACAAGCTCCACCATCGGAAGAATGGAGTTACAGCAGTTATCTTCACCCCGGAGAATCAAATGCATCAAGCATTCCCCACCACTCGAACTTGTTAGAATGGGCCAGTCAAGATGAAACACCGATGATATGTTTCACTTCTCAAGTGATTATCTTGTCGAGGCTGCGCAAGGAGAGCAGCTGCAGCCGAATCGCGTACCAAACCTCCATGATGGTAATGAAGATCTTGAAAACTAGACTAGTAAGTCATACGACTCAGCCCATGTCTTGCTATAGACTGAATGTGTTTTGGGGACCTGGGCAAGGGGAGTTGATATTTGTAGAA
>JABFFE010000477.1:0-24352 GCA_013623625.1 Fusarium setosum | reverse complement strand
TGGTGGACAAGGTGGTGGAGGCGGTTGGAGTCGATGAATTTGTTGATGGTGGCGAGGATGTCCTGGTGACCCGAGACGTCTTCGAGGGTGTTTGGGCGGTATTTCTCGACCCTTTTTATCCAGTCAATTAGGTGTTTTGAGGGGGTGAGCTTCATGGGTTGTAGTATACGTACCAAGGCAAGCTATCCTCAGCTTCAACGGGGAGATTGGCAGCACTTCGCTTGCCCTTGGTTGCCTCGGACGAGAAGGTGATGTCCTTGGAAGGGGCAGGGACGTCAACGTCCATCTCATCCTCGTAGTCCGACATTTTGCTAGTGTATCTTGTCGGCAGTCGATAAGGATCAGTGTTGGGCCTTGTGGGTATGTTTTTTTTGGTGTTCAGATTGGAAGCTGAGGTCACTGGAAGTGGCTGCAGACGCGCCTTGTACCTGGAACGCGTTCTGAGCGTGTCGGTCAATTAAAACCCCTGCAAGCCGAGGGCACTAGTCAAAAACTCGACCAACTGCATGAACCGCCCCAAGACACACATCTTGATATTTCATGGGTACCAGCTATAAAAACTTCAGTTTCCTTGACGCTTCAGGGATTTTCATAATATTTATCAAGGCTTCAATGGCGTTGCACGCATCGTTCAACACATGGACGCATTAATTCGACAACCCAGCCATAGCAACTCTATGTCTACAACTACACCACCCAAAAAGAGCCCCCAACAGACCAGATACCCAATTGACCGTCCCGGCGCCAGTCATCCATCGCCCTATATGTTCATTAGAAGAAGAATATCTAAATTACGTCCCGGGGGCCGCCAGAAAGGACAAAACAGCGGCGGTCGCCCTTGTCATCTCATCTCATCACTCATTTCACATTCAAGTGATTTGTGCCCAAGCCCACAAGTTCAAACATTATGGGGATTATGGCCACCGCAAACCAGGCGATACCTATGGTATATGTTAGTAGCTGCCATTATTAAGGAAGAGTCCATAAAACATACCTGTGTAGACGACGAGCTTTGTCACAACCTCGACGTCGTATCGCACACGGGGCTTAACCAGTTGTGAAAACATCTCCTTCTCCCCTAACCCGTCGTCCGAGCCCGTCACGACAATCTCGATCGGCTCCTCTTCGGCGGTTGGTGACGCTACAATCTCACCAGTGCCCATCATCCTCTCGTACTCGCTGAGACGAGGCGGTTGAGAGCCCGAGGCCTGGGCGCCCTTGCCCGAATGGTCCTCGTGCGTGTCCTGGAGCTCCATATTACTTGGCTTGCTCCTCAGGCTGTGGTTGCTGCTGACGCTCTCACGTCGTCTGCGCTCCCTATATGCCAGCGTCTCGTACGCATCAGCCGCGCTCTGAGGTCCAATCGAGACGGATCGGCCTCTGGTCGTAGGGTTTCGGATACTCTCGACCATGCGAGGGAAGTCCGAGGGCGACGGGAACAGAGTGTCCAGACGAGAACCGGGCGGGACGGTCTTATACTTGCTGGCAGGCGTAAAGAATCGTCGAGGCATGTTCATGCCGACTTGCTCGAAAATTCGGAACAGGTGAGGAAGGAGTTTGAGCAGCAGAGGCTTCATCGTCTCGCGCCATGCAAAAACAATCAGCACGCCAAAAACAATCCTGGCCACATTAACACCCAAACCAAGGTGCGTCACGTCCAAAGTGCCTCCACCATGCGCATGAGTCTCCCAGGGGTCAATCGCAATCTTGCCATACGTCCAAGTACCAAATTCGAGGCCAATGACGACACCGGCAAAGGCGACGCTGTCGTCAAAGCATGGGCAGTCGTCTGCGGGTTCGGGATGAATTCGCACAAGAATCAGGATGATAATGCCAGCGACAAGAGGTGCAACCCAAGGGCTCGAGTGCATATACTGGTCCAAAGGTGGGCCATAGTAGAATTCGATCAGAGATATGCCGGCACCCATGATGGAGCCAATGATGACGTCGAGGAAGCCATGCATGCCACAGTAGAGGCGGCCAAATACAATCGAGACGGCATAGAAGTAGGCGAGGAACTCGAATGCAAGTTTCGTAGTAGCGGGAAGGGTATTATCGGGACTACGTAATATCAAGAGCGCGTAGACGGCGACAGAGACGGCATTTGCGCTGTGGGTCGAAGGGAATCCGTATTCAAGGGCTGCAGAGCCAGACATGGTAATGCGATGCAGAGGCGGCGAGAGAGGGCGCGGGAGGGAGTAGAAGTCTTTGATGAAGCCCGTCCAGAAGACACCGAGGGCGAGGATATGGACAAGCCTGTAGGCGAGTATATCAGTACCACAGCTGGTCAAACGAGCATTACAACGTCGATTGCAGACAAACAGCGCCCAATCGCACACGCAACTATAGCGCAATGTGTCGAGTCGCATCGTCGTGCGGCGCAGCGCAGGATAAACGGCTCGAGATGGGGTGACCTACCCCTTGCCAAAGGCAGCATATCCACACCAGAAGCAGATGGGCAGCCCGATCATGAAGAAGGTATGTGTTCCGAGGTTCGCAGTAATGGCAAAGTAGCTATCGAGGGCCGGAGTCCGCAGCCTATCCTGCATCCAGGCGAGATACGGCGTCTCCCAGCGGATCAGGGGCAGGGCCTGCTGGCGCAGATTGTACCGCCATTTGGGCAGGGCGCGCTTGTCTAGAGGTTCCAGGTAATGGGGTCAGCGAGGGGCCCGTAAGCAACAGAGAGAGCAAACTCCAGGCCAACGCACAGTGATCGAGACTCCTCAATCCGGCATCAGGGACATCGTCATCCTTGCCCGGGGCCGCAGCAGCGCCGTTGGCCGTGGGCGCAACTGTGGTCGTGGCGGTGGCCGCAGCGCTAGACGGCGGGGCATCGCGTCGCGGGTCGCTCATGGTTCTGTGTCGAGCCGAGGCCGAGACGTCAATGGCGAGGAGGAGGGGTGAAGATGACCGCGGGACGGAGCTCGACGAGGAAGAGGAAACATTGAAAGTCGGGAAGGGTTTTGGGGAAATGTTAGAGCGGGTGGGGGAGCAAGGCCTCGACGGACAAGCGCCCTAGGTTGACGGCGGCAGCTCCAGAGGTAGTAGTAGGAACGAAGGGGATCCCAGAAGCACGGCCCGGGAGAGTTTAGAGTGGAGTTTTTAAAGTGACCAAGGATGGAGGTTAAGTAGACGTCTTTTAATTACAAGGCCAGTGGACACAATTTATGTGTCCAGTAATCTAGATCAGCGTGGATGATGATGTATGTTTACTTCAAGCTGCTTACGGATGGTAAGGTAGAATATTTATTCCATTACTGTCTTGGGTAAAGTCGTTTCGATGTGGCATTCACGACCCTCAACGACAACAACACACGCACACACACAAATTACATCCATACAAATTAACACCTTGCCAACTCTCCCACATTCAGCATCAACAGCCGAAGCGGAAACGGACTTTGGTGACAAAAACCCTTGCCCGCTCTCGTGGGCCAACCCGGGGCTTCACTCGACTCCAACTCGATTCGCTGAAACCCCCCTGCTGGTCCCCTGGACTGGACTGGAAATTGTAGCCTGGTAAGGCAGGGTGTCATAAACGTCCACTGGCGAGCAAGCCAATTAAGCGCGGACCGCTTTTCATACAGGGGTTTTTTGCGTCTTCAAAGTACCCTCTGAAAGAATCATAGGCACGATTACGCAGTGGGCGCTTGTCTCGGTACCTAATCTACCCGCCGTGGGAGGAATATCGTCATGACATGTGTTCGTCCAGGAACCGATACCTTGGCAAGGGTTTCTTTCCGGAGCTTGGGAAAAGCATGCCATAATGACATGCGACCCGACGCTTTGAGGCATTGAGGGATATACAGACGACAATGAACAATAATTGTCTTGATACCAAATTATCACATTGCAAGGAAATATCTTCAAGCATTGCGTGCAAGAGTAGTAGATCGTTGAATGTGTAAATTGACATGCCCAAGTTCGCATAGCGCAAACCCATCCCCGTCTAAATGACTAAACCTCCACTCACAACTCCTCCAACACCACATCACAATCATCACTGGCCCTCCTCTCCCCTCCCCTCTAGCAATCACGCGCTCATCACGCGTCCCATCACGAGCAAACCCCTTCCAATGGCTCTTCCCCTCGCCGGCAAGCACTGCGCCGTAGTCGGAGCCACCGGCCTCATCGGCTCCCGCATTGCCGCCGCCTTCGCATCCCGTGGCGCCGTCCTCTCCCTGCTCGGCCGCTCCGTGCTCGACGCCCAGCCTCGGCTTGAGCCCCTGCTTACCCCATACGCCCCGGGCGACAATGTCCAGGCCAGCAGCAGCCCGACGCGGCATCGCTTTATTCGTCTAGACGTAGCGAAGCGTGATACTATCAAGGGCGTTTTCGGCGGGCGTGATCATGTAAGTGCCTACTTAGACTGAGATGCATTAATTACATCACTGACTGTGCCTTGCCTCTTTGGCATTAATAGACCCAGGAAGATGCCGTAGGCCCCGTCGACATACTCGTCAACTGCGCCGGCATCAGCCAGACCTCTTTCCTCAAGAGAACCTCGGACGAGGAGCTTGGTGACATTATCGACACAAACCTCATGGCAACAATGCTTGTCTGCAAGCATGCCAAAGTCCGCCCATATGGTATATCTTTCACAAGTCCAACATGGGCCTAATACCTCAGGAAGAGCGCCATTACTTACACAGCTTCCAGGGTGCATCATCAACGTTTCCAGTCTCATGGCCACCAAGGGCGGTTCAGGTGCTACAGCGTATGCCGCCTCCAAAGCTGGAGTGGTTGGTGAGTTCTTCTGATCCCTTTTGATTTTTGTCCCGACACCCACACTATTGTACATGCCAAAATAGAACGCTCACTTTGCATCCTCACAGGTTTCACCCGTGCCCTGTGCCGTGAGCTTGGCCCTCGCTCCATCCGCGTTAATGCTCTGCTCCCTGGTTGGGTAGCAAGTCCAATGTGGGATCGTAAGTCTTTCCTCCCGCCCATTCCGTGGCGCATCCATTAGACGCCAAATCGCCCATCGCAAAGAGGTCGATATTAATGTACAACTCGCCGTTTTAGACCTCAAACCAGAATTGCAAGCAGCCTTTCTCAAGGACACCCCTTTGGGTCGCGTCGGTGCTCCCGAGGAGGTGGCCGAAGCTGCTATCTTCCTGGCCTCAAATGCATTTGCCAATAACTGCGTCTTAAACCTTGATGGTGGCCTAAGTGCAGCATGACAAAAGTTGGTATCCAGGAATACTCGTCTCGCCTCCTTTGACCTTCGGGCTCATCAGTCGTCGATGACGATCGCGCCGCCCGCTTGCTCCACGTCGACCACCTCGGGCCCTGATTCAGCAATCTTGAGCTTCTTCAGAGGTTGATCGCCGTCCTCGGCAAGCGGCCGCTTGACACCCTTGGGCTCAATCCCAAGAACCTCGACATCATTCCCACTAAGATTGCTGTTGCCGTTGCTGTTACCGTTGCCATTCGTCTCAGCTGGTTGAGGCTTCTTAGGTTTCCGTGGGATTTGAGGCTGTTCTGTGAAAGTAGCCTCGATGGGCTGCTTGTCTGCTCCAAGGGACCTATGCCATGTCAGTCTTTGATGTGACGATTTGTTTTCGAGGGCAACCCACCCTTCTTGAATGTTGATAACCACATTCACGAATGTGTCATCGTCATCCTGATCAATGACAGTCAAAAAGCTGTCCTTTTTGATGCCTGTCATGTTGTCAGCTCAGGTACATAGTCAAAGATCTCCATGAGGGTAAATCATACCAAGATCACTCAGTTTCTTCGGAAGGTTCTCGTCGTCACCGTCTTCGAAACACTCTACTAGGGTCCCAACGTCATTGTTCACGACAAACTCCTTGCCTTCAAAGCCAAGCTTGGGTTTGATGATATCATCGACCAGGTCCTTGAGCGTCGCCCGAGATAGGTCTGCAACGACGCTGGTGAAGTGTACACTACAGACTGGGCAGTCGGGATTTGGCTCTCGGGACCTGTCTGGGGCCAGCAGACGAGCTGATGCAAACGGCGTCAAGAAAACCTCCTTGGACTGCGTATACTCTCCCCTCAAGATTTTGAAGGACTGCAGGACACAAAGGCCAGCGACAATCGCATTCGTCGTGGCAATCGCAGGGATAATGTTGCCAGCCATCTGCTTGATGTCGAACCGGGATTTTTTCTCAATCCCGAAAATTGTTGAGCGAATGTTGGCGCTCGCGGCGACGAAATCGAGTGTGTCAATGTCATCCTTGTCAAATGTGATGATGGGCTCGGCGTCTTCAGGGGCTTTATTCTTTTTGAGGTCGAGGATTCGCTTGCTTAGCCGTTCAAGACTATCATTGAAGACCACCAGACTCTCCTCAAGAGACCAAATCCGCTGGTCATCATTGAGGAGTGCGTCCTTGTTGGCGATAGCATCGCCTGCTTGAGCGAGGACGGCCTCATACTTTAGAGGTTCGGGTGCTCGCCTCGAGTTCCACATACCCTCAACAGAGAGTAGCCGTTCGATATCAGCGTTGAAGACTTTGTCAAATAGCATCTGAGGGAACTTGGCGGTGCCAACGGCATCTCGAATCTTCTTGAGAGCCTCCGACTCCTTCTTCAATTCTTCAATCTCCTTTGCTGTTCTTGGTTAGCTTCCATGACTGTTCAAAAATCATCAGACCTACCATTATCAGCATCTGACGTGTGGTCAAAAGCCGCCTGATCCTCGCTGGTGCCAAATATTTCGCTAGAAGCTTATTAGTCAACCCTCCCGTGCAATTGCCATCATACGTACTTGAGCAGGTAGCTTTTCCCCCATACAATGCAATGGATGGGTTGACTGGGTGTACTCCGGATAGTGCATACGGGGAAAGACTTGGGCGCTTCCTTTGGTGTGCAGTCATAGCACGCGGTGACGCCTTTCTTGATGACCTGCACCTGACCATTGAACCCGGTGGTGCCACTCTCGATAAGCGGTACATCGGCTGCCAGACACATCTTATTCACGTGTCTCCTAGCCTCAAGGTTATCCAGGGCATTGAAAGCAATGCGAAACTGGCGAAACCAGGCAACAGTAAACTCATCATCCTTGATGTTGGCGTGGTGCGCGACGATCTTGACGTTGGGGTTGAATCGTTGCGCAGCCTCTTTAGCGACCTGGAATTTGTTAGTGGGCCTTGGTATCATGACTGTTGTCGTCGGCGGGAGGGCGCACCAGGGCCTTGGACTTC
Source organism: Fusarium setosum (assembly GCA_013623625.1). Taxonomy (NCBI): domain Eukaryota; kingdom Fungi; phylum Ascomycota; class Sordariomycetes; order Hypocreales; family Nectriaceae; genus Fusarium; species Fusarium setosum. Next base: position 17,186 of record JABFFE010000477.1, on the reverse strand, counting down.
TTGATGTGCTCCTGGCGGAAAAGGAATTGGCGATTTAGGTTGGAAAGGTCGATGGTATCGAGGTCGACGATGTGGATTTCGCCAAAGCCGGTAAGCACGAGGTTCTTGAGCAGCTCGCACCCAATTCCACCAGCGCCAACCATGAGCACGCGGGCCTGCGCAAGCATCGTTAGCTTGAGGAAAGTCGACAAGGGTCGAGCAAATGGTCGCGGCCGAGTTATATCGCATTTGTGAAGCCGCTGACGAATCGACTCGAGGTATTTGGGATGCGACGGCGCGTTAAAACCGGACGAGCGCTCGATGCGCAGAAGCGGAACTCGGGGTGGGCTGGGTGAACATACCTGCTTCACTGAGGTATTGAGAGACGCGCCAAGCGACTGGTGGTTGTATCTGTCGCGCGTCATGGCGGGCGATCGTCTCTGAGGTGCGTTGTTTGGCACAGCAGACTGTTGTTGCTGCTGTTGTTGTTGTGTTTGCGTCGCGGAAGCGGGTGCGGGTGCGGGTGCGGGAGCTGAAGCCGCAGCTGGAGGAGCCTGGTGCGCACTCGTCGCATCCATCGTCATCGTCACCGCTCAGCGGACGCAAAGGCCGGATGAGAGGAGAGCAGCAATACGGTCTGAGGGCTACGCATACGGCTAAAGGGCGATGCGGTTCGTTTGCTTTGGTGAAAACGTGGGGGAAGAGTTCGCGATCGACCCGGAGGTCGGAGGTTGTTGGATGTTAGTGGTGAGATGGAGAGCTGAGAGATGAAAGCGCCCCAAGACGCTGCGAGAGGTACAAGGTTGCGACCAATTACGTCCACTGAGCGCCGCCGGGGATCAAGCTTCTGGAGCCGGTTACAGTGGGTTCCGCGGTCCCTGATTGGCTATTCTGACTGCTCCACCAAACTTCCAGGGCCTGACTCGGCGGGATGCTGGTTGATGGAAGAGTGACGGCGACATGCAGTACAGTACTGTACCTTGCACAAGCGAGCAAAGAACGGGTACTAGAAGAAACGGGAAATATCCCTGGAGTGTTTGTCCAAGATATTCGGGTCTCGAGTCGATGGTAGCTTTTATGCTGTGCCGAGTAGCATATTTCGTCTTGTTTGTGTCAAGGCAGCATTGATTCCCCAGAGCCAAGGCATCAGTGAATAAGGAGTAAGAACTGTGACCGCGGGGTGGCTGCTTCGGAAAAAAAAAAAAGGGATCTCAGTCAAAGCCAGACCGATGATTCAGAAAACAAAACTTCTTTCAACAACATCCACTCCTTCACTCTTTTTCCACCACCTTCACTTGGCTCTTCTTTTCTTTATTTGTCGATAGATAATACGACAAATTCTCAATTCTTTTTTAATTGGGAAACCAGCCATGTCTGACGACGAGGCAGACCCCGAGCTTCTAGAGCTCCTACGCCAGCACCTCGAGGGCAAGCTCACCATTGAACAAGAACCAGATACTGGGATCCTCGAGGGAGCCGAGTATGTCTATGATAGTTGCATCGATGTGGCCGTTGACATGCGTGCCTCCAAGAAGGCGGCTGAAACCATCTACCAGCAGATGCAACAGAAGAGCTACTCAACTGCTACCTGGTCAGAGCACGAGCTTCATCCCAAAGCCAAGGACGAGAGCACGGCCAACTTCATCTTTACCATGGACCTGCTGAACTTCTCTTTCTGGTCTGAGCTGCCTGAGGATGAGAGATTTGCCATTGAGTATCGCGGTAAAAGATGGACTGGTTACTGGAGTCTGGTAGCGGCCCTCCAACGGGCACTCGACGAAGGTCAGTGGCATTCTTTCACAACATTTCTTCCACTTCACTAACAATCATCCGGTTCGTTGCTGCAGGCATTCCTATCACGGATCCGGATTACTGGCAGAATGAAAACGAGTGCAACCTCGAATCCCTGAGACATGTCTTCCGGTCATGCACAGAGGAGGAAATCCCTTTGCTCCAGGAGCGTCTGGACTGTCTTCGGGAGGCTGCCCAGGTTCTATATGAGGCAAGTCAATAAGTTCCCGGAGTATAGAACACTCAGAAACCCTAACACTCTCCACCAGCATTACGATGGCTCCATCGCAGAACTCATCTACGCAGCCGATGGTTCCGCAGCTCGTCTGGTCAACCTTCTTGCCGAGGACTTTGACTGTTTCCGCGACCAACACCGCTTCGAGGACGGCAAGATGATCCGGCTGATGAAGCGAGCTCAGATCCTGGTCGCCGACCTCTGGGCATGCTTCAATGGCGAATCTTACGGCGAGTTCCGCGACATTGACAAGATCACCATCTTCGCCGACTACCGCATCCCCCAGATCCTCATGACCTTCGGCGCCTTGTACTGCTGCCCGGCAATCGCAGCGGCCATCAAGGACAAGAACATGATTGAGAGCGGGTGCTCGTGGGAGTTGCAGATTCGAGGTAAGACTTTGGGCTGCTAAATTGAGATCTACAAGCTGATCCATCACAGCCTGCAGCATCTGGTGCGTCGAGCTGATTCGACGAGAGATTCTGCGCCAGCACCCTGGCGCCCATGTCAATGCCATTCTGATTGACTTTTTCCTCTACGACAGCATGAAGGAATTGGAGGCGGCCGGGGAAGAACCCATTCCTCATCACCGGACAAGGAGTATATGGTACTAGATAGAGGCCGCGAGGCCCAAAAAAAAAAAAGTCTCTAGATCCCGGGCGTGGTCACGCAACATTGGAGTTCAGGTTATAGATTTGTCTCTTTAACGACTTCTCGTTGACTTCATAGAAATATTTCAGACAAGAGATCAAGCCTCATCGGCAAGACATCATTCATTCCCCCCAAACGCCGTGCTCCCTATCATCCCAGCCCCATGACCAACCAATACACATAAGAACAAATCAAGCCCCCACGGCTGTCGAATTGAGGATTTCATCCATATGAGCCGTTTCGATCTTGTTGTTTCCTTTGCTCTCCTCCTTCAAGAGGACAGCAAGGACCTCGACAGGGGGGTTGAGGCCCAGGCGGTCGGCTCGCTTCCATCGCTTCATGCGAGGCATGCCAATACAAGGCTACCAAGATTAGTTGTTTGGAAACATCGAGAGAAACAGTGCGACTTACTCCATATTGTGAACTAACATCAAAGTATCGGAGAACCCTCTCACTCAGTGATACGCCCTCCTGGTGCAGTCGAGAAGAGGCCCACTGGGACTCGATGGACTTCCAGTACTTCTTGATTTGCGCATCCGTGATCTTCTCCGCCTGCAGCTCGGCCTCGGACTTTTCTGGCTCTGGCGCGACTTCTTCCTCTTCCTCCTCCTCCACTTCTATCGGCTCAGGCTCCTTGATCTCGGGCTCCTCGACAACAACCTCCTCTGCCTTGGATTGTTTGGAAGGCTGAGTGGGGTCGATCTTTGTGACGGAAGGGGAGATGATGGACTTCTTGGCATTCTTCGGCACAGGCTTTGTCACCCTGTTCGAGAAGCTGGTGATGGTAGATTGGCCCTTGGCAGGAGCGCCGCGGCTGCGAGCGCCGCCGGCCGATCTTCGAGTTGCAGGCATGTTGGACGCAAGCGAGAAGATTACCCGTTTGTGGATGACGCTCGATGGTGTAAGTGACTGTGGTGGTAGGCGCAACTTTTACAACGTCCTACTTCTAGCAAGTAGATATGTCAAGGTGGAGTGATGATGATCTAATCCGTGGGTAGATGGCAAATATGGGGTAATTGATGATGGATGCTGGGATGCGAGTAACGACGGGCCTGTGATGGTGGGTGCAGAGGTCAGCGACAAGGTTTCCAGCCATGACGGAGTAGCGCCAGCCTTATTGGCGGGGCAACGCGAACATGCGCGAGGTCACGTGGGCGCCCTCAAGCTTCTAGAACTCCGACTGCCATTTGGGCTGGATGAGAGCCAAACAAGTCCATTGATTGTGTCTCAAGGTGCATGAGCCTTGGGTCCTTGTCGTAGCAATCATGCTTATGCTTGTGATATGAACTCGTGAATAAAACTAGTCCGCGCTTCCAGCATCTCTACCCTCAACCGCCTGTCGCCTCTCGATAGAAAGACAGGCTCCTGTTTGCGCCCGCCGTGCAGAACATTTCGCTCCTCGTCGTCTTCGGTAGCCATTTCACCGACCATAGGGCCTTGTCCGTCTCGCTATGTGTGGCAACGCAGGCGTTCCGCTCAATCGACCACACCTTGACCTTGCCATCCATAGAACCACTGAGCAAGAATTCCCCAGTGTCACTCCAGTCCAGAGATGTGATCCATGAAGAGTGACCAGTCAGGTTTCCAACATGTTCTCCGTGCTTCATGTCGTAGAGCGCGATGATTCCAGCGTCTCCAGCTGCAGCGAGACGGGTGTTGCCTGGCGAGAAGGCCACTGATCGCACCGGTTTCGCAAGGCCTAGGGGGACATGTTAACAAGTTTTCGATAAAGAGAGTCAGAGTACTTGCCAGAAAGTGAATAAAGTATCCTCCCCGTGTCGTTGTTGAAGATGTAGACAGACCCGTTCTGGTGGCCGCTGGCTGTGTATTTACCATCCCTACTCAAGTCCACTGACATGCCAAAGTTGCCTGACCCAGCACTCCCTGTCTCATACTCGCGAATCTTGGACTTATCCTCACCCGCAACATCCCAGACGTTGACTCGCCCATCGTTGGTTGTGGTTGCAAGGTAGGCACCGTCCTCGCTCAACGCCAGCGCCCAAGCCTCGCCGGGTTTCGCTGAGGGGCCCGTGATTTCACCGCCGAGGCTCCATTCGCCAGTGTCCCTGTCGAGTTGCCAGATCTTCACCTCGCCTCCAAAGCCAGCGCTGGCTGCGACATTACCGCTGCGCGAGGCGCACACATGATGACACCCTAGTTTGTGGGCGTCCGGGATGGACTGCTTGAGGGGAAACGAAGGATCTGTGGTGTCTTGAATATGCAGTGTCGAAGATCCGCTGCCTGATATCACGGCCTTTGGGGTTGTTGCAATGGAGAAGATGTCAGTTATATGGGCTGTGAGCTCTCAGTAACTTGTTCATTCAAACTTGGATGCCGCTTGTCGCCCCGCGGCGGGGAGATCAGGCTCACCATTATCCACGGTGTGCGTGGTCAAATATTGCTTCGACTGGACCAAGTCAGCTGAGAATCTTCGAATAGGGATGGATTGAAGTGAGGTGTACCATTTCTCCCCCATCAAAACTGAGGATGTGTTTTCTTTAACTCTTTGGTATGACGTTGTGTAGGGATGAAATGCCTAGAAGTGAGCTGCGGATGCGACCAGTTTGGTGGGGCATCTGAAATAATGTAGCTACTACACACGGGCAGGTTTAGACACGACGAAATGGTCCAGGACTGCATCAACGATTACAGCAGAAATGATTGATCCCTGGAGGTCTCACAGAAAGATAACTTGGAGTTGAAGCACACCCGTATTTAAATAATTACCAACTTGCACCGAAGTCATACGACGCTTTGGGGCAAGATCTAAGAGCCAACGCCTACTCGAGGGCATATGAATGGATCACTGGAGCGAATGTATGTTCTTGACGTCTCTTGCCTTATTTTTATTTTTACTATTCCTACAAGGCTCAACAGAGCCGAAACGCCCATGGTATGCATGATCCCGTGGTGACTATACAGACTCTTGTTACAATATTGGTAGATCCTCGATAGGCCGCATCCGCTTTCCTTACACCGACTTATCATTTGGGTAGTCCTGCCTCCAAATTCGCTTCATCTCTGTAAAAATTGTCAGTGTTTCCTCTCTTGGTTATGAGGAATCGGAAAAGGCCTACCTTCAAGACAAGTCTGGCATAATCGATGCGTTCGCTTGATCTCGCCGCAGCCAGGACACCGACAGAGGCTGTTTACATCCTTCAGCGCCTTGCCCGCCATCTGCCTATGTCGCTTCTTCGAGTGGGAGACCTTGTTCTTTGGCACGGCCCGCAGTACAGACTCCCAGATATCATCGATGGTGGGCAGGTTCAGAGAAACGCCGGGGATCGCAATCGAAAGCGCCGGGAACAGCTTTTGGGTGAATTGGCGGAAAGAGATGGTAGAGAGGAGGGTCGGAGCAGATAGTCGAGGGAGAAGGGAGGCAGAGACGGCAGCCATGTTGACGGAGGACAGGAAACTGGATTAAATATGGTGGTGATATGTCGAAATCTGTGATTGTTTCGAGGTCGCTCAGGTGCGCACGTGAGCGACGGAGATGTTAAAAAGGCGGCTCGAATTGAATTGACCGGTGCCCAGATGCCCAATTGCGTAGCCGTTTCGTAACAAGGCAATACGATCGGCCGTCGAGCTCGATTGGAGTCGCAATGATCAATTTACGCGAGGCTTCGAATTCCAGTGCTCAAAAGTCTGATGGGCTGTCTTTCCCCAAAGTGCCGGCGGGCCAATCATGGGCTAGCCAGCGCACGGACGCTATCCGGCCAATGAGAAGCTGCAGACGCGCCTTCCCCCTTTCTTTCGGTCCCTGACTGACACCTCCCCATTTAGCACGGAAATTGTTTGTTTGCTGGGCTGGTGGCAGGAGCAGCCCGTGCCCGAAAAGTTCCCCCCTAGCATCGCATCCGACGCCGCTTCTTCTAATCCTCCAACCTCCCAGCTTCGCTGCATCACCAAACGTCGCTTTCACCGCGCCAACTGCTCGCGCTCGCGTCCTCTTTGTGCATCAGCTGCCCAGTCTTTCTTTCTTGGAATAGACACGATATTTCCAAGCTTCAACACTTAGCATCTCTGCTCTAATCGACCAAGTGTCCCTTCGACGTTGTTCAATATGGCGGCTCCCAACACCATCTTCCCCCAGAGCCATGTCGGTTTCGACAGCATCACCTCCCAGATCGAGCGCAAGCTCTTGAAGCGTGGTTTCCAGTTCAACGTCATTTGCGTTGGTAAGTTGCATTCCTCTCACGCTGTCTACAGTCGCGGTGTGATCTATACCGCCAATCACCCCATGGCAGATGATTTAGCTTTTGTGGCCGTTCAAGCTCGTGTGTGTTGACCTCTGTTCGCGTCATAGGCCAGACTGGTATGGGCAAGTCGACGCTCATCAACACCATCTTTGCTTCCCACCTGATCGACTCCAAGGGTCGCTTCCAGCCCGACGAGCCCATCCGCTCCACCACCGAGATCCAGGCAGTCTCGCACGTTATTGAGGAGAACGGCGTCCGATTGAGGCTCAACATTGTCGACACCCCCGGTTACGGCGACCTGGTCAACAATGACCGCTGCTGGGACCCCATCGTCAAGTACATCAAGGATCAGCACTCCGCGTACTTGCGCAAGGAGCTCACTGCACAGCGAGAGCGCTACATCCAGGATACCCGCATCCACGCTTGCCTCTTCTTCATTCAGCCCTCGGGCCACTCTCTCAAGCCCATCGACATTGTCGTCTTGAAGAAGCTTTCGGATGTTGTCAATGTGGTGCCCGTCATTGCCAAGGCCGACTCCCTGACCGTGGAGGAGCGTCAGGAGTTCAAGGAGCGCATCAAGGAGGAGTTTGCTTTCCACAACCTCAAGATGTACCCGTACGATAACGATGAGTTTGACGACGAGGAGCGCGCCCTGAACGGCCAGATGAAGGTACGTCCTTGTCTACTGTGAAGCTCGCATGAGTGACGAAGATGCTAACCAGTGATAGGACCTTGTCCCCTTCGCCGTTGTCGGATCCGAGAAGTCGATCATCGTCGACGGTAAGCAGGTCCGCGGCCGCCAGAACCGATGGGGTGTCATCAACGTCGAGGATGAGAACCACTGCGAATTCGTCCACCTGCGAAACTTCCTCCTCCGAACCCACCTCCAGGATCTCATTGAGACCACCTCGCAGATCCACTACGAGACCTTCCGTGCCAAGCAGCTTCTGGCACTGAAGGAGAGCAGTGCACACGGTGGTGCCAGCAGCCGACCCATCAGCCCTGCTGCTGACCGGGAGCTGAGCCGAAACTCGCAACGAATGACGATGAACGGCTACTAGGTCGACTTTTGCGCTTAAACTTGTGCTGGCGAGGGAGCAACGGCGTCTCTGGGCAGCTTAATAGCCCGCATTTGTTACGACACCACATATTTCACGGCCTCATGTACAACAAACCAAAAAGTTGTTGCTTTGTCGGGGGGGTTCGCCGGTCGCCTTGACCATGATGAACCGACAAAGGGCCTTTTACATCGTTTCGATGACGTTGGCGATCGAGCACAGGGTGGAGGCAGGGTACTCGAGGGACCAGCCCGGGACTTGGAGCTGACAGAGGTAATACATCGTCGGCCTTGAGTCTGGCTGTGAGCCTTCCGAGATTGTTCTGCTGGCCCACCCATGCCGAAGCTGTACACGATTTTTTTCATTTTCGTTCAGTGTTACCCCGGAGAGCTATTTGGCCTTTTTCTATGCTTTAATCAGACCGGTTACCCCATACTCTAATATAGAGTTAGTTTCGTTGCCTACATAGTGTATCAATTCCCTGGAGTTTTTGAAATACCTACCTGCCTACCTAACTGCATGTCGAGTGATCTGGACCGTGTGATGTGTGGTTAAGATGTTGCTTCGTTTCTTTTGCGAAATCATCTTTGGGCGTTTCTAGTCTCTTGCTATTTGGTTACTAAACTTCTAATGGCCTAGATATCATTACGAGCCATTTGCCCCAGAGCATGGCTCGTTCTATCTAACGCGCCGCCAGGTTAGTTGTTGTGATCACAGATTAACTGGGCGATTGTTCTAGCGCAGGTAAGTTGTAAGCCGGTAGGTATCATGCTGTTGGTGTCTCAGCATAGCATCGTTGACTCCATGTGTGTGGCTCGGTGGTAACGTATGCGCAGATCAACGGGGGCGCGAATAAGACGGTCAGGCACCGGGCTCGTGTCGACCGCACCGAAGACTAATTATAAAAGAGACAGGTTGACAGGGCCGAAGGAAAGCTCTAGCCACTGTGTAGTAGGCCCTTGGCGATTAGGATCTAGCCCCCAACTACTGCACGGGATAGTGTAGGGTAGAATGACCGTATTCATACAGACGCCTCACTTCAATTGGACCTGTGTGCTATAACATAGGGGTTGCTTGCCTCGTTAGGTATTCCACAAGTTTTCACCCAGCTGAGCTCGTGGGTTTTGCTTGGCTGTCCTCACCCGCGTAGCCTTGAGCCTACCGCGCCGTAATTTACATTGAGGAGGCGATAGAAACCTTGCCTACATAGAGAATACTTCTGAGTCAACAAGCATCAAGGGCAACAGCACAGCAGGATCAGGTACGCTGCTTATAGGGAATAGTCCACACATCGAAGGCTATCCGAGGCTATTGATCAGAAATAATCGAATTGACGTCCCACGTGACGAGTTGGCAAAAACTCACCAGCAACTGTGAGATTGCTCGATCTGAATGAGGGCTGCCTCAGATAGAGAGAGGGCCACTGAGACAAGTCTAGTGCATGATCCCTGTTGATGCCACTGCTGTTTCACCATTTCAAGATTCTATGCAAGCACGCCAGAGGATAGGATCAGGGAAGATGGCTATCGGCAACATGGAAACGCAGATGCTCCGTACTCATTTAAAGAATCATAGCGATGCATTACCAGGTCCCTTCTCGAGTGTCACGCCAATGAAGCCAGCACTGGACTGTGACCCAGCGGCACTCGGCAGACAGAGAGGTACATGTGGCAAATTTCGCATGGGGACGTTTAATAGAGACCAGGGGATCTCGGCCCAAGCCGCTCAAATAGGAACGGGGCCTGGGTAGTGTGGAACCCCTGAAAAACGAAAAAACCAAGCGACACGGGCAGGTATCAAGTCAATGAAACGATTGACAGAGGATCAGAGGACAGGAACCCGTTTCAAAGACCAGACCAGAGCTTCAAAGGGGGAGCAGACCCTTGCCTCCACGCTGACAGAATACACCAACCATAAATACTCTTGGCTCGAGAAAGTCGTGGCTAATTTTATCAGTAGCTGCAGTCGACCTTTGAGGCGCTTGACCGAGATATCGTCACCGCCTACCTATACGGCGGAGTGGTGGCGGAGAGGGACCATTTTGGAGCGTAAAAGGGGGTAGGACGGAAGATGCAACCAACGAGACAGACGCCGGAAGCAGAGACATGAGTGAATCAAGTGCGAGTTGAACCTGAGACAGTTCACTGAGGCAATGGGCTCCTGTACTCGGATAGATTCAACTTGTGGAGGTAATCACTGTTTCTCATGACATGCATTCCTAGGCAGAGAGGATTAATCCGGTACCTGGAGGCTTTTCTTGGGCTGCAATAGTAATTTCTCGGGAGGCGGAATGGTACAGTATGTAAACGTGCCAGCGACAATAGCCGAATGCCTGCCAATCTTCTTAAGCGGAAGAAGCACCAAATAACACGGGACTCAATCTCAGACCCGTCAAATCTCCCCTGCCGCAAACATATGACGACGGCTTCGGGGCTTGAATGTTGTCCAAGACGTTAGCACTGAGACCCAAGATCTGGGCAAAAACCTAATCTCAGGTTCAAGCGGTAGAAATGATAGAGATCGTCAACTGCCATGGGCTCACCGACGGAGAGCCAAGAACGAAGTCTCATTAGAGGCGACGCCGAGCAAGGCGCAGTTACGGTGAGGAGGGACGGACTCGAGATGTTGGCGTCTTGGAGAAAGAGTGTCTTGATAAATTTGTCAGTTCCATTATCATCTGGGACTGGCGGCATAATTCCAAAACTTGACGGACTGGGCCAGCGGGTAATTTAACAGGGATAGCAAGCCCCCAAAACGTGGTGGGACCAGGAACACTCTGGCTGCGATTCGTCACTGGGCAGCCGTCAGTGGTCGCCCCAGCGGCCGCCATCAGCGTCCGTCTTTTCGAGGTGGCATCCAATCTCAGTGGCTTGCTGGTGTCTCGATGCGCTCCCCAACACATGATGATACTATCAAAGGGTGAGTTCCTATCCAGTCGATTCTTCCATCGATAAGTCTCTCAAAACTCCGTGTCTATGCGCTCTCTTGCCCAAGTGCTCGAATCTAAACCGCAACAGGCAAAGCATCATTCGGCCAAGGGTCTCGAGCACGGCCAGTCGCCCGAAGACCCTGGGAACACCCAAGCCAGGGGCCCATGACAAGCAAACCATTTTACCCTTGCTGTTTTGGGCAAGAGAGTGATATGAGATGGGAGGAGGGAGAAAAAGACCTCGCCCATTCTGCTGCGTTGATGTCTGCTTGCTACTTTCATGCCTAGGCTCATGAATACCGAGCCAACGAGATTGACTATGGCCTTGGCTTCTGATCTTGGCTATGGCCAAGGCTCAAACCGGGCCTTGTCGGTCCCATCTTATGCTACTAATGCCCATGCCAATGCCCATGGTGTAATAGACTTGCAACCCCGAAGCAATGGATCTTGGGGAGGGCCAAGTCGCCGGAGTTGTATCCAATCCCCCCCATTGCTGTTTCCTATTTGAGGTGCCTCTCTCATCCGTTGCGCTACGCCTGGCCGAGTCCGACCTTGTCCCGCTTCCGTTCTCGTCAGTGCCATACACCACCACCACCACCACCTACACCTCCTTCATCTTTCACCTTCTCCCCCTTCAACTTCTTCCCACATCTTCCAACTCCCTACACTCTTTCCATCGTCACCCGGTCCATACTTGGAGGACTTGTGGTGCTACTTTCGCTTCTCGTCGTTCTTTCCTCTTGTGACTCTTGTTTTTTTCGCGCCTCTGTTGCGCTTGCCATTTTTGGCTCTCTGTCCACCAGCTTCTTCTTCATCACCCAGCATCCGATTTTGCCGCTCCAAAAACTCTACCCGCCGTGAGCTGACGCGTCGAGATTCGCTTCTTTTGAGATCGCAAGCGCCTGTATTCGACTATATTCCGCTTTTTGAACAAATCTGCCAGAGAGTGTTCTAATAACCAAAATAATCGCCATGCTTGTAAGTCGAGCCGCATCGCATCGCCTCGCATTCTGTCGCATAACCGCAGTGCAACAACTTTGTCACACATTGCTTCTTCCCCCACATTATGTACTGACATGCGCTCGCTCTAGATCAACGCCGCACTTATGGCCCTGGGGGCCACAGTCGTCGGCGCTGTCACTCCCCTCGAGATCCAGGGAACTGATTTCGTCAACCCCTCGACTGGCAACAAGTTCCAAATCGTCGGCATGGCTTACCAGCCTGGCGGTAGCGCCGGCTACGATCCTACCACTGGGAAGGATCCTTTGAGCCACAAGGAACAGTGTCTGCGAGATGCCGCTCTCATGCAGATTCTCGGTGTCAATGCCATTCGTGTTTACAACCTCGACCCCAACATCAACCATGACGACTGTGCTAGCATCTTCAATGCTGTAAGTCGTACCCCTTTGTAAACTAATACGACTCAGTTGAGCTAACACAAGTCCCCAAGGCTGGCATGTATATGATGATTGACGTCAACTCTCCCCTCCCTGGTGAGGCTATCACTTCTGAGAACCCTTGGGAGAGCTACTACACCGAGTATCTCAACCGTACCTTCGCCATTGCTGAGGCCTTCAGCCACTACCCCAACACGCTGCTCTTCTTCTCGGGCAATGAAGTCATCAATGACATTGCGACGGCTCAGTTTGTCCCCCAGTATCTCCGTGCCGTCACCCGCGACCTCAAGAACTACATCAAGAACAACCTCAAGCGCCAGATCCCTGTCGGCTACTCTGCTGCCGATGTTCGTGAGGTTCTCTGGGATACTTGGAACTATATGCAGTGCGCCGACGCAGAGGACAAGGGTGACATGAGCCGTGCCGACCTGTTTGCTCTCAACTCGTACTCGTGGTGCGGTCCCCAGGCCACCTACACGAGCTCCTCGTACGACAAACTCACTAGCGGTTTTAAGTCGACCTCTGTGCCTGTCTTCTTCAGCGAGTATGGATGCAACAAACCTCAGCCCCGTTACTGGAACGAGACCCAGGCTATGTACGGAGAGGAGATGACACCCGTCTTCTCTGGTGGCGTCGTCTACGAGTACACCGAGGAGGACAACAACTACGGCCTTGTCCAGATCAAGGGCGACTCTCTGCGCATTCTTGGCGACTTCAACCGTCTCAAGAACCAGTTCGCTAAGATCGACTGGAAGACGGTCCAGTCCCAGCCCGCGAGCAAGAATGCTCCCAAGGCCCCCGCCTGCAAGGCTAGCCTCATCGAGGACAAGGGCTTCGACACCAACTTTACCCTCCCTGACGTTCCCCCTGGCGCCCAGAAGCTGATCGACAACGGCCTTAAGAGCAAGCCTACCGGCAAGATCATTTCAATCTCCAACTGGAACGTCAAGCTTCCCGTTCAAGACGCCGACGGCACCGCGATCAAGAACCTGAAGGTGATTCCTCTCAAGGACGACGAGTCAAATGCTTCCGGTAAGAACGATGCAGACACGGGCAGCGAGACAACCGACAAGGCCACCGCCGAAAACAGCACCAGCGGCGACGACAAGGAGGATGCCGCTGTTCTCAACCGGCCCATGATCTGGGCTGTCGCCGTTCCTCTGGTCGCCATGATGTTTGCCCTGTAAGGATCTTGTCAGAGATAATAAGTATGGGAGATGGAAGGAGCGTGTTTGGCAGCATTGGGTGTTTGGAGTGCGAGTTACGAGTTTATTTTTTTATTTCTTGCAAGATGCGAAGAGTACACGATACCAGTCGTCTTCACTGCCAGGCCGGTGAAAAAAAAAAGACGATGACTGCTTCTCAGGGTTCTTGTTACTACTGCCTGATCATTAGAGGGGCCCTTGATGCCGCTCGGGATACCAGTTTATTGCTATAAATACAAAGTTCACTGCTACTGCTCTACATGAACCACGCTCAAGTGTCGGATTGATCAAGATAAACTACCGATGAGGTCCTTGCACGAGTGTCAGATGGAGACTGCGTTTCAGGATCCGGATTCGTTTGCTATCAATACGAGACCGACTAGGTACTGTTGTTTTCAGGATCCCCACGACTCAGCGTGTGCAATGCTATGAATACAGGTGCCGACCCTATTCCGGGATCTGTGCCGAAGTGAATGAAAATGAAAGTGAATGATCCCCAGGTACTCTCACCATCCTGGATCAGTGCCAAAAAGAACAGGAGGGCAACTGCAACTTCCGTGCATCCCTCATCGATACGAATCCGGTATTGGTAGTAAAGCCATCACTGCTTCTCAGGATCCTTGGAGTCCTTGCGAGACTTGGACTTCTTGGAGTCCTTGCCGTGTTCCTCAGACTCCTTGGCGTCCTTCTCCGAGACCTTCTCGTTGTTCGAAGCCTCCTCAAGGGTCTTCTGCTTGGAGTCGTTTACCAAATCGGAGGAATCGGTCTCATGATGGCCCGAAGGGCTGGGGTAGAACTCGCCCCAATTCCTTGAGGTGTAGACAAACCCGACCCCATCGGGTTTGAAAGTACGCCGGCAATAACAACCGCCGCAATAATCATGAGTACCAAAATCGCCAGCGCGACAACAACCGATACAACAGCTAATTCCGTAGTATTGCTCGTCTCCTCCGTAGTTGTAGTAGTCATCTTGGGTCATGTCGTGGTGCTGGCAAGGTGTCAATTTGGTGTTAGTGAGTGGAACTGAGGGATGGGATGTACCTACGCTGACTTCTTTGACAACGGAGTATGCTCGATGGACGAGCTGGATGCTGGGATCTGTGTAAGAAAACTATTGGGAGTCAGTTTGAGGTGAGGAGATGTGAGAGATGGTTGTACATGCCTTGAAGGCGTTGATGACTGGGGAGTTCGGTACACGGTCTAGAGAGTTGGACTCTGGGTAGACAAGCTGTGGAGAGTCAGTATTATAAGGTGAGTGGCACTTGTGGAGGACGGACAGCATACCTTGAAGCCGATGATGACTGAAGAGACTCGGGTTGGCTGGCTGAAAGCTGGACGAGCTTGGACAGTGATGCTATTGGGAGTCAGGATGAGATGAGTGATGGCTGTGAAGGAGGGATATGCATACCTTGGCGTTCGTTCACGACCGGGGAGGCTCAACGAACGAGCTGGAAGCTTGTATTCGGGCAGGGAAGCTGTTGGGAGTCAGCACAAGGTGAGTGACGCTCGAGAAGCATGGAGACTTGCCTGGGGAGATCTGGGCAGATGCCAAGACGTGCTATCGGAGTGGAGGGAGTGGACGACCACTATAGGAGCTACGCAAGCATGAGCAGGAGGCGAGGACGAAGGAGCCAGAGAGACGAGGGGATGAGGGGATGAGGGCCAGGAGGACGAGGCCGATGTCAAGGGCAAGGAAGAAGAAGAAGAAGAGGAGGAGAGCAAGGAGATCTGGAGATCTTACCAGTAGATGCTCGGTGAACCTCGAAGATCCGGAGGTCGATCTGGAGGCGGCGAGTTGTAGGGACAGCCCAGCAGGATGCTGAAGGGAGCCCACGGGTGATGTAAACGTTCCATAGACGCAACAAAGACCCAAGGGGGGGCGGAGGCTGAGGAAGTGTTGAAGTGCCAGGACAGGCCTGATGGTGTTTGTGTCTGGTCAACAGAAGGAAGAAGGAGTTGAATGTGAAAGGAAGAAGAAAAGGTCAGCGTTTGCCTTCGGGGGGGAGGACTGGGTTTTAATACCCCCCAAGCTGACCCGCTTTCCCCTAAGGCTCTGCGTCCTCCTGCCCTAGGGACTATGTCATGACTTTGACGCGTCCTGCGTTTTCTGTCCTCGTGAGCCCGGCATTGCGTCAACCATCGTACGTTGCCTGTCCCCGGGGCGGGAGCTCGGGAGGCCGCCGTCCCTCCGTTGTCCGCCCCGGGGCCTCCGGTTTACATTGTGGGAAGGCTCAATGGGACGGTCTGTTCAATGCCAACGCCCGGGGTCTATACCTGCCCTGTTTGTCCCCCTTCCGAACGAGCACATGTACTTTGGTTTGAGAAGGCACTTGCCTCGACTGCTTAGGGATTGGGAAGGAAGGACATTGTGCTGTTGGTTCTCTTTACAGGTTGTTATGACTCATCTACGTCACACGGACAAGCACGTCGAGTTCAAGAAGGGAAGGAGGAGCACCAAAGAGGAGGAGGAACTGGCCATGGATGGAAAAGGAACTGACACCTTGTTGACTGGAGTGGAAGGCTCTGTCCGGATATGGATGTTCTTTACAAGAACGGCAGGTTCCATGGGTACACAGCAATGGACGCTCGTTGCGGGTGGTCTACGGGGACATGGGGATAACAGAGGGCTCGTCAATTTAATGCCCACGATCACTTACACGAGTCCTACGAGTAGCAGTTGGCCATATACAATGCCTCGCATGTAAGTGGGGTTGCAGAGGGCAAACGCAAAAACTTGTTCGTATTGACAGGGGCAAGTATACGTCGCTGCTTGGATTGAACACCACAAAGTTTACAAACGAACATGACAATCACAGGACGAAAAAAAGAACCAGCTTCGTAAGTGTCATCAGATCTATTAGCTTTCTTTCCGTCATAGCTCAAATACTGCCATACACAGCCTGGTCGACCCATCATTGGTCCCAAGCCTTTAGAATTGCACCACCCGGTACCCGTTTGTCTATCTTGCAGTACAAAAAGTCGTTTACTACAGGTATCCTATACATACCTGCATCATCCCTTTATACCCGATCGGCCCCCTGGTCAAGACTTATTCTCTTAACCCTGGAACTCCTGCGCCTTGCTCTCCTCCCACTTGCCGGGGACCAGAGCCAGGGGCACGATACCAGAGACGTGCATCTCGGGGCCAAAGATCTTGGCGTCGAGGCCGAGCTCCTGGGTGGCGGCCTTCATGTTCTTGAGACCCTCCTGGTAGTTGGGGCCAGCACGTCGCACCCAGATCTGGACCTTGTGCTCGTTCAGCTTGGGAGCGAAGTCTCGCAGCGCCCGGATCACACCCTTGAAGGTGCTGGCGACGTTGGTAAAGTTGGCAATACCACCGCCGATGAACAGGACCTTGCCCTTGTCGGACTGAGGAGCCCGGAGTAGGAGGTCAAGGACAGTTCGGGCGTAGTGGTAGGTTTGGGACTCAGTAGGAGCACCGGAGTACTCGCCATAGTTGGCAAGCTCGTCAGCGAAGCCAGCAGAGGCAATGGCATCGGCGTAGACGACCGAGGCACCACCACCAGCAACTAGAGTCCAGATACGGCCCTGGGCGTTCAGGACGGTAAGCTTGAGAGAAGCACCGGTCTTGGCGTCAAGGTCGGCAATGTAGGCCTCCTCCTTCGTCAGCTCACGACCGAAGGGAGCAGGGAACTCCATGGGAGGGCCGGCATCGATGTTGACCTTCTCGCCTGAAGCAGGAGCGACGTTGGTCAGGCCTAGGGCAGCAGGAGATCGAGCA
>JABFFE010000476.1:0-24226 GCA_013623625.1 Fusarium setosum | reverse complement strand
GTATCGATGACCTTCTCGAGCTTTCGCTTAACCGCCGAGTTGACCCTGGACAGTTCATCGTTTGAAAGTGCGTCCTTGGCCAAGGCCGCATCTCCAATCTTCAAGTCAGGGTTGGCCAAGACAGCGCAGTCAGTGGCAGTGAGCACTTTGCCGCCAAATACAAGAGCTTCTTGTGTGAGCTTGTATCCCACGCTGTCTGGTCCCACAGACGTGCCATTGTCCTTCCGTACGATGGAGCCTCCGCCAAGGCCGATGCTCTTGATATCCGGACAAGAAAAGTTCATCCTCACACCGGACAAATCGCTGTATGCTGCTTGTTGACGAGGGAAGCCATTGGCCTGGAGAATACCCACGTCGCTCGTGGTCCCACCGATATCGACTACCATCATGGCCTCGTCCAGCTCGCTTTGAACCAGAAAGGCAGCACCTCGCATACTGTTGGTCGGACCGCTCGAGAAGGTTCGAATAGGCAAACGAGCTGCAAGTTCGCCAGATAACACGGTGCCGTCGTTTTGGGTAATAAACACTGGACAGTGAAGTCCAAGCCGTCGAATTGGCTCATGAAAGGATCGAATAGTCTTGCGGGCAAAGGGGAGAATAGACGCGTTCAGGATTGAAGCATTCTCTCTTTCGAGAAACCCGAGATTTGCAACCTCCTTGGAGCACACGACGTCGCACCCGGGGATCTGAGACTTGATAATCTCTGCCGCTCGCTCCTCTTGTCTCTCGACAGTGTCGATAGGCGCAAAGATGCCAATCACCACGACGCTGTTGATGCCCTTTTCCTGAATGATGGAGCATTGAGCCTTGATTTCTGCTGGGTCAATGTCCGAGATCAAGCGTCCGTCGACCTCGAGTCCGCCCTTGACAAGCGCATGATGGCCCAGGATCAGCTCGCGCATATCACTAGGCCAGTCGACACACGGCAGCGTATGCTTTGAGAATGGCCCACAGAGACGAATGACGGCAACCCGAGACAATCTAGCCGCATCTCTTTCCACCACAGCGTTGACGAAGTGAGTTGTACCGATAGTCACGCTCGTCACATCACTGGGGTCGATAGCTGTCGACTCGAGCATAGTCGTGAGGGCATTGTTGATGCCGACACTGGGGTTTGTCGTCGTCGGCTCCTTGTGCCATGCCACAATGCCCCTATCCGGACCTGAGGTCTGGAAGGGGTCGATGAGGACTCCATCAGTGTTTGTCCCGCCGACATCGATGCCGATCCGTAGACGACGTCGCGATGCTGTGCCTGTGCTTGTACCTGTACTCATGGCGGGGTATAACTGAGGCGCTGAAGGTAGGGAATGGCAGAGAGAAGTTCCGAACTTGACGGAACTGGAACTGATGAGGGCGAAAGAATGACCCTCAGAGTCTGCTGTGGCAGAAATTCCCCGATGCCGGTGTTTGGGGTTCTGGCGTTACACACTGGCTCGGTCTCCGTCGGATGAACGTTGTGAGTAGGAAGGATCGCTGTGGGGGCCAAGATCAACTGCACACTGCATATATGGGTTGATGAGATGCCTTGTGGAAATCCATTCCAGGACTCCATAGTTCTGTACTTTTCTCTATTTGCAGGATTATCAAACTATTAGTTGAGCCTTGCAGAATACTTGCCTCGAGCTTGACCTTTTGGCAATTCCATCCAGTGATGGGATGGGGTCTGCCAAGGCTCAATCAACCAAGGAAGTTCCTTGGAGGTTTTACTCAAATCAGTAAAGAAATACTCTTTTCGACGTAAAGCTGTCCACCGATAGATAAAAGAGCGGACGCAAACCCTGTCAAGTATCTTTCAACGTGACGCAAAACGCTCAGAGGATCTGTTGGCAATGAACTCACATAGACAATATGGTCGACGAGAGAATTGAACTGGGACATGTACGGCTCGAGATGATCGAGGATAGACTGAACCACGGGTGAGTAGAATTGTTAACAAAGCAGGATAACGTGTTGAAACACGATTCTCTTTTTTGCATCTTGGATATACCTGGATAGTGGGAGACTGCCGGCTTGTATAGTGTAAACCACCAAAACTCCAAACTCCTTACGCAACGAAACACAACAATATTTTGAAACAGCAAGGGACAACGCCAATCCAGGTGCCTCGTCCCCAACTTCTTAGTCATTGCCACCTTCAAGCACCCTCACCATCAGGTTTCGCCCTTTCATTCGACCTCGGCGTACCAGCAGAAGTCGACTCCAGCACTTCATTGTCATACTTGGACGGCACGAACGCATACGCCAGGTTCTCCCTATCCCTCAAGAACATATCCACCCGCTCATCCTTTGACCGGCCCGCAGCCACCGACGTCCGCCGCGCCACCTGCTCCCCAATGGCAATGTTGGTCTGGTTCTTCATCTCCATGTACTCGGAGCCCGACTGCTCGGCCCTGCTCATCTGCGCAAACGCCCCAATCATGCACAGAACCACAACAAGCGTGGCAAAGAGGCCGTTGGACATGTACAGGGGGTCCTTGGGCTTGCCGTCGCGGGCGTCATACCACCGCTCCCAGTCTTCCCAGGTGGCATTGTTCGCAGCGGTGCCGGCCTGGTAGCGCCAGGCACGGTCGGCATTGCGGACCGTCTCGTTGAGGGTCTGGGGCCGGCCGCCGGTCCAGCCTAGGCCGTGGTCGTCGTAGAGGCGGCGCTTCGAGGGGTCGCTCAGGAGGTCATTGGCGGCAACGATGAGGCGGTATCGCTCGAGACGGGTTGCGTGAGGGATGTGGTGAATATCAGTGGCGTGGGTGTGCCTGTCGGGATGGTAGAGCTTGACAAGCTGGTGGAATCGATGTTTGGTGTAGGGAGCATCGCTCCTCATGGCAAAGATCTCGTACGGAGATGGATAGGTGGCCTTGGGCCATTCGGGGATATCATTGTGGCCAGAATTGCCTCGATGGCCGCGATTCACAGTGGCATATCGTCTTGATCGGTGTATAGAGGTAGTAGTCGATGTGGCATGCCTCGGACGTGCCCCTCGAGATGACGTTATTGACGGCAGCGCCGGAATGCCCGAAACGGCGGGGAAGGCATTGCAAGAGCAAAAAAGGATGGCGGACTTGTTTAGCGGCATGGCGATTGCAATCGATGGCAGAAGCCTGGAAACGGAGAGGACATGATCCTGGGGGGGGGTTGTTTAGCTATCGCGGCATGAGCATGTTGGAGGAAACAAGCGCTCACACGAGCGAGTTGCAAGTCTAAGCGGGCATCACGCGCGCAGCGAATTGGCGCATTCCTGCTCAGTGGTCTTCAGGTAGCTCGGAGCTGTGGTTTCCCCCACATCTCGGGGACCTCAGGGCAGGGATCACCCAATTCCCGGCCGAGAACCGGCGACCTGAGCTTATCGATAGTTACCAGCTGTGCCACATCGTCTCAGCCACTTTCCGGTAAAGAACGCCTCACCGTGGTGAACATTTCGGTGAACACCCAATTCTCCTAAACACCCCTGCTCGTTCTGCCGAGACCCCTGTCCAGGTCGCACGCATTCCAACCAGCGATCACTGCCTCTGACGGGCTTCTCGGCCGATTGACCAGTTCGCAGCCACCTATCATGCAGTCAGACCACGGCCGTGCTACCCGGATGCCAGGTCAAAGCGGCCACTATCAAGAAGACCTCACGTTATCAAGATTGTTTTAACACATCTCCTGATGATGTTTCTTGAGAGACTGGCTTAAACGAGACGGCATTAAACTCAATTCCTGACATCGATCATCCACTCACCAATGCTCGGTAATTCTTCGACCGTAACCGAAGTTCCATTCGAGCGAGTCCCGATGATATATCCCGAGGAAGTTGATGGAGTCGTCTCCGGAAATAACGGCAGTCAAAAGATCATCAAACGCCATCGTCATCACCGTCGGCGCGCTAGGCCCGAGGCCCCCGACCTGGCCAAGATCCACACGTCTTTCAACACCATCAGAACTCAAATTAATTCTAGCTTGTGCTTCCCCTCACTCAAAGTTCTTGCTCTGACATTGGGGTATCCCGGGAGTTCAAAAAAACCACGAGAATAGCTGGCCTCGTAACTAATAACCCCGAAACCAGCTGCGATATTAGGGCGAGTTTAGGGAAACATCATCATAAGGGTATCCAGAACCTTATCCTCTAACAGTCTAATTTCTTCATAAATTATGATAATTAGCCTTGCAGCGGCCTAAGGGTAACACCGAAGCTTGTGTTTTTTTGGCCATAGGTAGGTAGAACAAAGTTCCTTTGGTAAATCTCTTTACCGCCCATGGGGAAGGTCCCCCGCGAAGGGTGGGATCGACCGCTATGGATGTGCCGTGGATCCATGGACAGGATCCATCTTTGATCAACCTGAACATGACTCTCGAGAGCCTCCCTTTTTTTTTTTTTTTACGCTGCTCTGAGCTCAAACCACGAGGTATAGTGGACTATGAAGCGGAATGTTTCCGGCACCCAATCGACAGACTCCCCCACTGTACCACCGACACAATTCGGTCGTCACACCCACCACCGCAAAGCGTTCTGTTTGGAGCGCCTCAAGTTGGAGACAACTCTGCTAGTTCATGCTGGATCAGAATCCTTGCCGATGAGGCTCAGTGGTGCCAGACAGGTCCCGTCTTGGCTCAAGCCTCGTTGACGGTCTTGGCATCAGCTCTCCATCCACCGAACCTGACATCAAACCACTTGGGACTTGACATGTACCTGTTTGCCACTCTCAAAGCCGAGGTTGTCAGTGATCTGATTTGAAATATCCCTTCCCCCATACCCCAAACAATTCATCAACAACCCTTATCGGCAATGATGGCTGGAGTGAACCACGGGCCTTAGGTCCGCCCCATGGGAACCATCCAATATTCTCCATCTGATGTGCCGACTGACCCAGCTTTTTTTTTCCAGGGTTGAAGACCTGCGCTGGCAAAGGTTCCGTCATACATCGTCCACATTGGGCCTGCCATCCTCGGCAGTTTGAAAGTTGTTGCTCCCAAACTAAACCCCGTAGGCCGTCTCGTCCGAGCAGCTTCCCAATGGGCCACCGCGTTACAACCTTTTGTGTTGCTTCCAATATCTTGCTAATCCCCACGGGGGTATCACTTCCCGAGCTCATGAACCGAAAGGAGTTGCATGTCCGCCCCCCATCGTCATGTTGTCTCTCCGGTATGGGGTATGGGGGGGAATATATCTGGGGCTGCTTACAGAGATGTGATGAAGATATAAAGCTGGGGATCCCTGAGTAGGCTAATGAGACTTTGTCCCCAGACTCGTTTGTTTTGACCTCTTCCATCTGCCTCCATTGACCCCTGATACCACATCTTAGGCGCCAGACAAGATGTCTTCGAACACTCCTCCTCACTCCCACGGTGCCACCACCCCTACTCAGTATACCGAAAAGGAAGACAATATACATCACCACCATCACCACAGCAATGGAGGACGTGCCAATAACCCCACGAAACCCCACCAGTCCATGGTGTCCCAGGTCTACGACCCTCCCTTCTACAAAGTTGCCAACCCCGGTCCATTGGGCTTGATCAGTTTCGCCCTGACCACCTTTGTCCTCGGCCTCTATCAGTGCGGTGCTGGGTAAGTCAACATCAACTCCTCCCTCTCAACTATCAATACATCAAAACCTCTAACATTCACTGGACAGTCTCCCCGGATCCAATCCCTTTGGCAGCGTCGGCCCAGACCAAGCCATCTTCGGCCTGGCCGTCTTCTTCGGCGGCATCGCCCAGCTCTTGGCGGGCCTTATGGAGTTCCGCGTCGGCAACACCTTCGGTACGACCGTCCACTGCTCCTACGGCGCCTTCTGGCTGGCCTTTGCCATGTTCTTCGTCCCCGACCTCGGCATCAAGGATGCGTACAAGGGCGATGAACGAGCCTACAGCTTCGCACTCGGCATTTTTCTCATCCTGTGGTGCTTCCTGACGCTCATCTTCTTCGTCGCCGCCCTCAAGACCAACATTGCCATCCTGCTCGTGCTGGGCTTCTTGTTCTTGGCCTTTCTCTTCCTCAGCCTGGCCCAGTTCCTCTTGACGAGCCACCCGACTGCTGCTGTTCGGGTCAACAAGGCGGGAGGGGCGTTCTCGGTCATATGCGCGTTTCTGGCTTTTTATGCTGGTGCTGCGGGTATCATGACGGATGATACTACGTGGGTTAGGTTTCCTCTTGGGGAGATTGAGGTTCGGACCAAGAAGACGAATGTTGCCTAAGAGAGTGGTGGTAGGGGTGGATGAGAGATGGAGAGGTTTCAAACCACACATTCCTTTCTACGACATCCAATGAGCATCTAATATGGCGTAATGGATGGCATTTCAGGTCTCGGAACCTCCGACGACAGGGGTTGCGAGGCATACGCGTTTTCTTATTCTCTTCGAATATTCTTGTAGGCCTTTCGTTGCCTTGATGATTTGATACCCGGAGGAGGATACGCGAATACAATGAAACACGTCGAGAATAGCTGCAATTGGAAATAACATAAATGACGTCAAGTGTAAATTCCTGCCGGTGTCCGGTTATGAACTTCAAAGCTGCCTTGAGCTATTGTCCTACTACACACTTCCTGTGAAGGCAAGCTGCCCTTGACGGAGCAGTCGTGCAAGTCAGATAGTCCTACTTCGCGCGTCTCGATGGAACGTAACAAGTACAAGCAATTGATGGTGTAATGCGTCAAATTTGCTCCCCTAACTATACAATGCATGGCTTATAAACGTACAACAGACCACCAGCCCCGAACCCCATTATTCCCCCAGCTCGGTTACAACTTGTTCTTAATCTCCTCAGCAGCCCCCTTCACCTTTCCCTTGGCCTGCTCAGCAGCGCCCTTTGCCTCACCCTTGAGCTCGCTGGCCTTGCCCTTGGCCTCGCCTCTCAGCTCGGCAGCCTTGCCGCTGGTCTCGCCGCTGGCGACGTCGTGGGCGCCCTCCTTGACCTTGCTAGTCACGGCCTCTGTTTTGATATGTTAGTACGATTTTACTCTTTTGACAGGATAGATGGGGGTCTGACCTCCTGCCTCGATGCCGTCGACAATCTTGTCGCTCACGGCGCGGTCGACCTTCTTGGCCGCATCCTTGATGGTTTCTGTGGCAGTCCGCTGGGCGGCAAAGCTGGTGGTGAATGTCCGAGGGGCCTGGATAGCGATGACGCGGGGGGCGAGGGCCATACGGCGGACGATGTTTTCTGTGAGGAAAGACATTGTGATGTAGGTGAGTGTTGTAGAAAGTATTGAAAGTCGATGAATTGTCGTCGAGTCTCCAGACAAAGATGGTGTTGTCAATTGGTTAAATTAAGAAACGAGAGAGCTTTGAATTATCAAGGGGAGAGAGCTTTGGCAAAATAGCTGTTATATTGTGTCTATGACGATGTAGGTGATGGCGCCTGCCATGGCTGTTGACCTCGCCATGATGTCATGACCCGCGGGGCAAGAGCTCCTGTTGCGGCGCGACCCGGCACGTGAAACCAAAGACATGTAGCAATTATGACGCAGGGAGGCTTGAAAAAAGGGACAAGCTCGGAGAAGAGCTGTGTCTGTCATCGAGGGATTCTGCGGCGATCGTTGGAGGGAAGGAGGGGAGTGTGGCCGTTGGCGATGATGTGAGTGGAGGGCTGATCTTGGTGGTGAAGCGGGTAGCTTTTGCGCATGCCCGGCTGCCTTGGAATTATCATACTGTAACAACAAGAGCGTTCTCAACATAATGTTACAGTTTCATGTACCTGGAATCGATCGAGAATAGATCAAGTATCACATGGTGTTTAAAAGCAGGTTAATTGACCTACATTCATGAGGATATCAATCTCGAGTCATGTCTAGTCTAAACCATCACATCATCAACCAACCAGCCTTCATACTTCATAAGAGTCATAATCATCAGACGTTTCAATCATCAACTCGTCCATTTCCCTTTATCCCATCTTCCCCATTCCGCCCCTCTGGCGTTGCCGCCCTCGTTCTCACACCATTCACCTCCACTCCCTCTATATCATCACGGCCGGCAGGGTTCAATTGCAGCTGCGTCCCTCGCATCATGGCGCCTTCTCCTTCACTCAAACCAGTGTTATACTTGTCGTCATCGTCATCCCCATCTTCGGACACCGACGCCCCCTCCCAACGGTTTATAACGTTGTCGATGCGTAAGCGCGGCGGGCCCGAATTCAGCCTCAACCCGTTCTTGGGTGGGCCAGCTGCATATGCAGTCAGCAACGAACGAACGAACCCAGCGGGAATCACTCGTGGAGCACTTACAGAGCAAAAGATCAAACAACTTGACAATGACAGGTCCCCACACTGTGACGGCGATGATCTGGCCGTACGACCACCTGTTGGCCGCGAAGCTCTCCGAGTTGATGACCTTGGTGAGCGAAATCATGTACAAGATATTCACCACCAGATATGCCACCTCCAAAACACGCCAGAACCATCGCTTGATGAATAGTCCCCGACGCCGTTTCCCCCACCGAGGCCATCGACCGAGCCGAAACGATCGGAACTGAATCTCCTTTGTGCGGTGATGCTTTCGGAGGGTCCACGCGAATTGATCAACCACCAAGGCAATAATAGCGATGGTGTCTAGAATAAGAAACACCATCTTGTATAAGAGCGGATGCGGGAAGAAGCTGAACGATTGGCCGTTGACACCTTGAGTTGCAGCACAGTACGTCCGTGGACTCGGATTATACCCACAGCCCTTGATCTCCTTCTGGCCCTTGAACAAGGCAAAGGCATCCTTGAAGTAGATCTTTTGCGTTGTCGCGACAATGGCTAGCAGATACTCCATAAAGAAGCCCAGGAATGTGTGCCAGTTGCGGATACCCTCATGGTGTAAGCATATCTGGACGAGGAACATGGGCAAAACGCCATTCTGGCTGACATGATATGCAATCGCGGCATTAACAATAATTTCGCCCCAGAAAGTTCCCTCCTGAGAGTTGACGACAATGGCCAGGATGGAGGCGATCTGGACAGCAAAGACAAACCAGCACTGCGCCTCTTGGAACTCGACCAGGGTCGTTGCAATGGCAATGCTAGTACGCGAAAGGCCACTCGAATCACCCCAGATCATGCTCTCGATCCGGGTGAGGCTGCGCTTGAGGCGGTAGGGCTTGGGTTCTGACTTGCGCAGGTTAGGACCCTGAGTGATCTTGACCCACAGAGTGAAGCCCTTGAGGAGGAGGTAGAGCGACGAAGCGAAGCAGACTTGGAGGACATAAGAGATGAGGACCTAAGAAGCGCGAATTAGTATCTGGAGTGAAGGGCGAGAGCGGTTCTGGTCGCCTTACGCCTGGCCCAAAAATGTCAGGGTTGATTTCAGCAGGCAGCTCTGGACAAAAGTCGTCCATGGCATCGAATATCTCCTCAGCACTTGAAGACCCGTATGAAAGACGGTCTATCGAGCGGTTACAAGGTTTGCTCAGCCCGTCATTCTCACAAGCATCCTGAGCACAAGTAATGAGTGATCTCAGCACCGGCCGCTCGTCAAACTCTGCCAGAGTGCCAGAGCCCATGATAACACTAGCATTGCGCTCCGTCTCACGGCTGAGATAGTACGACTTTGCATCCTGGACCCAGTACTTGGCCGAGGCCAGGGCGGCACAGTTGTAAAAGGTCTCTAGAGAGCTGAAGAAGAGGCTGGGGCTGTTGCAGGCGCGCGTGCAGTCGGCGGTGCCATTGACTTGGCAGCCGGAGCTGAACAGGACAATCTCTTGGCCGCCATCGAGGTTAGTGGTAAAGAGCTCCTTGAAGGTGATGCCCGAGTCGATGGAGTTGGAACCCGAGCCGAGGCTGGCAATGTCGAGGAAGGGGAAGAAGTCAGATGTGCCCTCGATGCTGGAGCGGAGGAGAATGGTGAGAGGGGTCTGTGAGGCGGTGGACGACGACAGTGAAGCCGTGAGTGTCGACGTTGAAGATGAGAGGAGAGCTGTTGTGGCAGTTGCCGCCATTGCGAGGTCAAGTTTCTTTGACAAAAGCCTGCCTCAGGTACCGATCCCCGGCGGACTCGACTAACAAGCGTTTACTCGGGCCGAGTCCATTCTCTTTGCACTACGTCCCGGGTATCTCGAGTAAAAAGGGCTTGCCCCGACCAGCCAAACTTTACAAGAGAAAAGAGTTGTAGAGGGAACAAAAAAAGAAACAAGGATCAAAAACTGGCAGGCTGCAAAAGAGGATCCCCGGTGGATGGAAGCCAATGGCGACATGAAGACATGATGGTCTTGGCACGTCTTCCCCAGAACAGGCAGGGGTTTGCGCCAGGGGAGAGGGCAGCCTGGAAAGCTTAGCCTGCTTTTCCGGGCGTCAGAATGTCCCGGTGACATTGACGCGCATGGTGTCTTGTCCATGAGATTTGGTCAAGAAGCGGTGGCCATGGCGGACTGGACCAAATGCTCTCCGCGCCCATGGATCCTCTCTGTCTGATCGGCATCTAATGTCAACGAGTGGAAACGATTTATTGCGTGTCTCATGCTTAACCAGCCTAGCCAGCTCATTTCCCCACTGAAGGCTGTTGCATCTTCTGGACCATCAGGTTGTTATCAATACCAACTCAGACACTCACCAAGACATAATTGCAAGACCAAAACTACAATTAACCCTAGACGTCAATTTAAACTCTTCCGCACTGGCCAGAGACATTCATCTCGAACCACCCAATGCCTTATCGCTTATCGCATCTCCCATCGGCTTAAGCTCCCCACGGCAAACCACCAAAAATGTACCGACAAAAGCCGACGTCATAATCCAGCATTCACATCCTCAACTCAATCCCCCTCCGCAGAACTTCCACCACCACCCAATTAACAACCCAAAATGCCTCCTCGCCTGACCTCATCCCCCGCGATAACCCTCCGCACCCTGCGGCGCCTCTACTCCTCCGCCTCCGAACCTCTCATCCGCGTCACCAACCTCCCCGCCCCCAACACCGGCCACATCCGCGTCCTTGAGCTCAACCGTCCCTCAGCCCGCAACGCCATCTCCAAGGCCCTGCTTGCTTCTCTCCGCGACGAGGTAGACGCCGTGCACAGCCAGTACGGTCCCAATGGCGAGGAGCTCCCCCCCGTGAAACGGTTCGGCGGCGCTGCCGGTGTAGATGAGAAGGGCCCTACGAGAGCGCTTGTTCTCGCCAGCGCTGTTGATACATGCTTTTGCGCCGGCGCTGACCTCAAGGAGCGCCGGGGCTTTACACAACAAGAGTATATCTCCCCCCATAAAATCTTATCTTGGCTATTAACGTGACCATCGCAGAACCGCCGACTTCCTCAGCAACCTTCGCGGCACTCTCAATTCCCTCTCCAATCTCCCCATTCCCACCGTCTCGGCCATTTCATCAGTCGCTCTCGGCGGCGGCCTCGAGCTCGCCCTCTCCACCCACTTCCGCGTCCTCTCCTCCAACGCGACCGTAGCTCTACCCGAGACCCGCCTCGGCATCATCCCCGGCGCCGGCGGCACCTACCGTCTCCCGGCTCTGATCGGCCTCTCCCGCGCCCGGGACCTCATCCTCACCGGCCGTCGTGTTGCCGCCCCTGAGGCCTACTTCCTCGGCATTGCGGACCGTCTCGTCGAGATTGTCCCCGAGGATGAGCGCGACGGCTCCGACATCCTTGCCGAGGCGAGGAAGGCTGCTCTGAGCGAGGCTGTGAGGCTTGCGCAGGAGATCTGTGAGGGAGGTCCTATTGGTGTGAGGGCGGCGCTGCAGGCTGTTGCGTGGGCGAGAGAGGAGGTTGAGAACAAGATGTATGAGCGGGTGGTGAATACCGAAGACCGGAATGAGGCTCTGAAAGCCTTCCAGGAGAAGAGGAAGCCCGTTTTCACTGGTCGATAAAGCTGTCTATATGATGTAAAGCAAAGCCCTGGATGATAAATAACGACCACATCAAACACTATCTGTTAGTTATGAGTGATGATGGGATAGTGGCATTTGAGTTTCCGAGAAATAACAATCTATTGCTAGTCAAACAAGCGTCTCAATGCCACGTCTGATATCGCTTCCATATATTGATGGGTATGATGTCGCTCAATGCTCCCATTCCAAACGCCAACCGCTCACAAAATTGATGCATGACCCCCTTCCCAATACCATCTACCCAGGCCCCGTCCTCCAATTCTCTACTTTACAAAGGTACCGTGTCGTACAACGCTGGATCTATTATTAGTTGCGGCGTCGCCTCGCGTTTTTGCCCATGACTTTTGCTCTCTCCACGCGTTTGCCCTGATTGTATAGCCCTGACCATGTCAGCCCTCCGTTGACCCCAGATAGTGTTGGCCCTCTGTTGAGCTCTGAGAGCGTCAGCCTCCCGTTGAGCCCTGATAGCGTCGATCATCCCACGCTTTCGTGGCTTGCCTCCTTCAGCTGTCTCAGTAGGTTTATTTTTTGCGTTATTGTTCGACTTGCTAGGACCCCCCGGCTTTTTGAGGAAACCCCCAGCATCAGGCAGGGTTGGTAAATCCATGTCTGTCGATTCTTCTACCTTATCGTCCAAGTCTTCGCTGGAAATCATGTCGCTGATATTGCACATACAGTTCATATCGCGCAGATCCTCGTTGAATCCATCAGGCGCGAAAGGGAACATTTCAAGCATGACGGGACGCTTCTGTGGCTTTGGAGGCGATGATGGAGGCGATGCTGATGCTGGTCGCTTTGGGGCAATTGGTCTATATCGATGCCCCCCCGAAGATCTCTAGTCACTCTGCTCCGAGTATGGTGGGGGAAGGTCCTCGACAAACTTGGAAACGATGGCTGGCTCGTTATTGGACACTGTGACGTCCCCATCGGCATCAATATTTCGTGCTGTGGTTTCAGGAGATGGCGGGGGCCTCTGTCGTCTGGGCACATCCACATACTCATCCTTGTCTTCGTCGCGGACGTAGCAAAGAAAGTAGGGTTCACCGCTAGTGCTCAGAGTGGTCAAGACTTCGTCTGTGCTGCGTTTGACTTCCACGTTGGAGTCGTTGTACTTGCGCCAGACATCCTGCTCAAAGTCATGGATCCACACCCAGTAGTGACCAGACATCAACTGGCCTCGGTGGCAGATGACTGCATGCAGTCGATAGGGGATGCTCTTGAGCTCGGCATTGTACTTTTCAAGGGTTTCTTCCCTCTCACGCAGCTCCTTCTCCATCATCTCCCGAACTCGTGCTTCAGTTGCCTCAATGTTCTCTGGTTTATGGACAGGTTCGATTGCCGGCGTGGGGGTGCCGGTCGGTTGGTTCACCAGAAGGAAGCCATCATCTACTGGGCCGTCAAAGTCCCAGTTCTCCTCTGAGACCACCGTCCCGTTCTCGGCTGTTCCGTCTTCCGGTGCGGCTTCATTACTGGAGCCCACCGGGTCATTTCCACAGGTCTCGAGAAAAGGTCCAGTCGGGATAACTGCGTCCACTCGGGCCTTTTGAGCTTTCAGGTCAGAGATGCGGCCAGCAATCGCCCAGCTTTCCACTCTACGCTGGAAGGTGGGCGAGTTGTGAGAAGCATCCATGTAGCGATCAAGGTATAGGGTCTCCGGAATCTCCACTGGGTTGCCATTCTTGCTACCCATCGACTGAGAACGTTGGATGAGGACATGCAAGACAGGCGGGAGTGTCTTGATGGCTGTGTATCGTGACAACTTGCTCTCCTCGATGATCTGCTGATCAAAATTTCGACCTAGGGCATCGTACAGCGAGCATGTTCCTTCTGGAGCAGGGAATGCAGTGATCGATCGGTCGAAACTGATTTCCTTCTGGTAGGTCTTCTCGTCGAATTTCTTGGTGTAGTTGATGGTTGTGACAAAGAATGTTTCCATGATCTTTTCCAGCTGAATGCCGGTTGATGCATCAATAGAAGATGGGCGTATGGCTGCCTGGAGCCGGTTGAGAATGCTTCCCATGACCTCCTCCACGTCCTGCTGATCGGTGCCCGACGATCTCTTCTGATGTTCCAGAGCGGTCAACACCTTCTGGTCTACTGTCTGGGGCTCTTCAACGTCAACCATATTCACGTCGGTGTTTTGATCCCCAACAGGGCCGTTCGCATCTTTGGTAATAGTCTCGGCGGTCTCGGTACTGTCGAGACTTGGCCGAGTCGCGTCAGTAGGATCACCGTCCGGACCAATTTCCATTACTGTATCGATAATCCGGTCTTCAGGTGCCGATTGTGAGGCTTCAACTTTCTCGTAGGAACGGTCAGAGCCCTCTTCGACAAGAGTCTGCGAGCTAACAGTACTAGCTGTGTCGACTGGATCACGCTCCTCTTTGACAGTTGAATTCACCATCTCCACGTCATCGGAATTCTTGGCTGGGGGCTGAGGAGGTGGTCGGGCTGGAAGGGGTGGGGGTTTGGACCCTGCAGCAGTTTCAACTGCCTGCTTAGAATCGTTGAGAAGAGTATGGGTAGACAGGAGGACAGCGTTCGCCAACCGCTGGGAGGGCCGTGTTGCAACTTTGTCTGAAGTCTCAAGATTTTTGAAGAGCTCCGAGAGTTCTTGTGCAACTACAAAACCAGTTAGCGCGACGAACATGCAGAAGTGTGTCGAACTTACAGGCCTGAGCAACAACAGCCTCACCGCGGTCCATCTGCATCTTGTTCCCACCCAGCAGCCGCTCTTTGATACTCTCATCGCTAAGCTCCAATTTGAAGTCTGCATAGTTGAGAGCAATGTCCCGGACTGGCTTGACAGTAAAAAGATACTGCAGAAGACTGTTGAGGTAGCAAGTATTGCCGATGTTTTCCAGTCCCACAGGGAGATCATAGTTGACAGGCCGACTCGGTCCCTCTGAAACGCCGCTTCCCTTGGGGACTTCAATACCGTTTTCTTGACGCATCTGGGCAATCGTTGATTTGAGATCAGTGGCGTTTGTATGGTCTGCAATCGCCTCCATGGCATCTAGAAAGGTTGCTTTTTCATCTTTGTTCTTGCTTTGTTCGATCTGTATGTATGGTTAGATGCCATGTTCTAGCTCCAAAGACATGCTTGGATGGGAATTTTTACCTTGGCCTTTGCGGAGTCCAAAGCATCGGGCCCAAAGCCGCTCGCCCCGCTCAGGCCGAGGACCTCTTTCGCCGTAGCCAAGGACATCTTTCCATCGGCCTCCATCAGCAGCACGGCTTGATACGTATCATCTGTAGCCGCCTGAGCGATGATGAGGAGCATCTGTCGAGCAGAGGCGGCATTCCCGGGATCCTTGGCCAACTTTGATCGAAATGCTGAAACCAAAGCCTCTGCCTTATAGTGGTTCGGGGGCTGCAATCCAAGGAAAATGAGGGCTTGAGACACCAGCCCATCATCGTCACTGGTGGTTTGCGACTGAAGCTGGCTCTCAAAGACGGAAGACTGAGTCATGGCGTAATCTGAAAGCGCCTCGTCGTTGATGTCGTTGGCGATTCCCAGGAGAGCGTCGATCAGCTCCTTTCGCTTTCGAGGTAACAACTCCCACTGCCGCTTGTAGGCGCTGACAACCACCTCTTTCGACTGGTTGGGAAGGACACCCAGCAGCTTGTATCGGTCAATGCCTACCAGGACGTTGGAGCTGACGTCGGGCACCTCGAGACATCCCAGGTCGGCGTGAAGACCAGGTGTGCAAAGTTCAGCAGGTTCTCCTCGCCTATGGATAATGCACTGAACTTCGGATCTCACGTCTTCCACAAACCCTCGGTAGGTTCCCAATTCGGTAGATCCAGATGGACCGCCTGGGGGGTGCGGCACCGGGGGCGTGAAAGACCCTCCATCGACCCCGTCTTGCTCATCGACCGTCTCTTCAAACTCCAGCTCTTTGAAAATTGAGAAGCAACGAGGTCCAAACAAAACAGAGAATCGTTTGTTCCTCTTTGAGATACTTCTAGCCTTCTCGGGTGACGTAGCTTCGAGCAGGTTCTTGAGGTACGTGTTAAGATTCAAGGGTGCCTGGTGTGCCCAGTCATCTGTCGCTGCCGCATAGCGCTCTGCATCCTCCTCCTTAGCGAGGCGCAAGCTTTCGCGGATGGCGTCCTGGTCAAGCAACAAATCGATCCACCAAGAGGCCATACGAGGTTCCGAGATTTCGAGAGTGATGGAGAATGTGCAAGGCGCGGCTGAACAAACAAAGTATTCGCGTGCAAGGAGAGGGTAGTATTTCGTATGTTCTTGGAGGCGATTCGACTCCGTGTCTGACCCGGCCCAGACAAGATGATGCCAGGGGAACTGTGTGTCTCTTATGGGCCATCGCGCCTGACG
Organism: Fusarium setosum; assembly: GCA_013623625.1. Taxonomy (NCBI): domain Eukaryota; kingdom Fungi; phylum Ascomycota; class Sordariomycetes; order Hypocreales; family Nectriaceae; genus Fusarium; species Fusarium setosum. Next base: position 8,091 of record JABFFE010000476.1, on the reverse strand, counting down.
AGAATTGCAAAGTTCCTCGGAATGGTTCTCGTCCATCGACATCTTGAAAACGAAGTGAAAGTGGCAGTCGAGGCATACCGACGATAACAATCGAGTCGAGTTGGTAGAGAAACTCTGGTTTCCGTTTATCATGAGTCGATGAGGGTGCTGCCATGCATACGGCGTGTCTAGCTTCGCAGCTCGAGCTCGATGGAAGATATCGCAAGTCGTGAAGTCGTTGTGCAGAAGCTCGTATATCCATCTCGAAGGGTGGCATCCTAGTGATATCACTTAGCTTCCAGATTCCACAAAGGAGCATACAGACGTACCTGGAATTTCTCGAGTAGAGGAAATCCTGTCCTTCATAGGCGTCCAGTTGAACGGCACAAACTCTCCAGGAGTGGTGCCGGGCAACGAAGCATATGTTCCGCCGTCGAGGTCCTGCTGAGACCTCAACTCGTAATGGCCCGTCATCGGTGATCCTCAACAGCTGAATCACGATATGTGCCTAGCCGATAGTTTTCAGCCTGGAGTTTGTAGACAACGACGATGGTTCGGTTGATGGCAAAACCGTATGTGGAGGGAGATGCCGTCGGAGGTGAGGATTGCGGGGTGTTGCTTGTTGGACTGCAGCTGTTATTGTCTCGTGCGACGTAACAATGAGGCTCGTGAAAACTCGTCGTCGGCGATATGCGATGTAGAAAGTCGGATTTCTAAGCGTGCGGAATGTCTAGCCAGATGGAGAAAAAAAAAAAGAAAGCGCTTTGAGCAGTTGAAGCTGTCAATGATTGAACCGAGCGGACTCGACGAGGGGGGCGGTTATATGACGATAATTTCGAGCAAGGGCGCACAAAAGAAGGGTAGTCGGTATTAAAACAGATAAAGAGCTCGCCAGGAAGAAATACGGATGCCTGTTAAAGGTGACGACGCCCGAGATGGTGGCAATATGAACAAGACAAGCTTACGCAGTCTTGATGATGACGGAGCTTGAGCTATTGCGCCTGTGATTGCGCTTGCTACCTACCTGGCTTTGTGGTGAATGGAAGGCGGGTGCGTGGCGGCTGAGTCAGCAGCTTCCTTTCACTCGGGTTGGTGTTGACCATCTTGGGAGCCCCAGAGCTGGTTTCAGCGCCGCATAACTGAGACTGCTTTGTTCTATGCCTTTCTGCTTGATTCGCTTTCATTCGTCTTGCGCTTGGCGATGTGTCCCGACTATTTTCGGAAGTCCATCACATGTCGTTTGGTGATTCCAAATCCTTGCAGCACGCCTAGCAAAAAGTGAGCTCCTCTTCAAACAGCTCCCCTCTCTCTACCAACGCGATTACCTCTCCATCCATCAGCCCTTCAACATACGCCTCCCCAAGCACGTGGTATTTGTCGTGCACACGCCTTATCACCAACGGCGTGCTGCATCCGTATACGATACAGACCATGTCGCCAATGCATATCTGATCCTGCAGGGACCCGTACGCGTTGTCGGGAGCCCATCCAAAGTACCCCTTCTGGGTGAACATGAATCGTCTTCCCATGCCCGTCCTGTCAGCCGCCAAGAATACTTCGGCGTAATCAAACTCTGACGCGTCATGCGGGACCTGATCTGTGAAATAGTCCCCAAGATATCTGCTGCCCATCTGGATCCCGTCATGGGCCTGGTGCCATCCTACCCAGCGGAAATAGTATCCTTGCTGTTCCTTCATCCATGCCCATCCCAGCGCCTCAAACTGGTTGAAAGCCGCCTCGTTGGTTCTAGGAAGGTTGAGTAGAGCGCAATGCCGATCACTAGCATGTTCGCCATTGGACACTCGTCCCAGCAGCATAGCTCTATAGAGAGACCGTGCCGTATCGTCGTAGATACTCGTCCAATGCGTCGGCTGGACCACAGTGGAAGTGTCCCAGTCAAAGTAACCTCGCTCGCAAGCTCCGAGACCACAAACAGCGTCTATGATGACTCCTTGGCATTTCAACAACTGGCCGTCGGCTACCACAGAGCACAGTGAGTTTCGTGGACCAGCCGCAGAGTATATCGTCTCGGGCCGTGGCTCAGGAGTTCCTGGGGTCCAGAACGCTCCGATGAAGACACTCTCTGGCTTGGAGTAACGTAGCCTTCCTTCCCAAGTCCAATCGACAACCCAGGACGGAGTGTCAGCTTTGCCCCATGGGTTTGCTTCGCGGAGGGGCTCGAGATTGCCATAATGTTGGATAAAGGCAATCGAGGTGGCGCTGAAGAGCTCTGCAGTTGGCTTAGAGTATTTGCAGATGAGACGCTTGACAATCTTGGGTTCCATCATGCCAAGCAGGCCAAAGACCTTGTCCTTCTCCTCCCGGCTTTCGGACATGGCGAGCTCGAGCAGCTTTCTCATGCCCTGCCGCTCTCCTCCTCGAAACTGAAATAATTCGAACTCGCTCAGAGGATAAAGGTTCTGATGGACTAGGTGTATGCTGCCGGTCACCCAGCGAGGGTCTTGTATAAGCCGCTTCTTCTTCATCTCGCCTACCAACAGCCAGTCTTTGGCAGACCAAATGCCTCCATGGTACAAGGCTGAGATTCCACGGCAAAATGTTGGCCAGTCGAGCGTATCTCCCCCGCACCGCAAGACAGTCCCGTTGGATCCCAGAACAAGCTCTTGGATGATCCAGAGCCGCCACCAGTAGTCGCCCGTCATGAGGTTATGGAGGCCATAGAAAGCAAACTCTCCAAACATTGTCGGATTGCGCTCCAACAGCGCCGACAATTCATCCTTTTCCTTGTCGTCCAGGCGAGCAAGAGCAGCCAGCAGGTGCATTCCCTGATCCGTGTTTTCCCTGGCTGGACCCAACCATGCTACCACCGCCCAAGCGTCGGTGTAGATCTCCCTCATTCGGGACACCTGCTCGGCAGTCTCGTCCTCGTCGGATTGATTGATGCATATCGCATCCACCCAGAGTTTGTATCTTTTGGAGAAGCGAGCTCCGTCACGCCGCAACTCTCGCAGCGCATCCTCCAGGTTCCTCGTCACCGTCATTTCCTGGCCGTTGACCAAGATCTTACCCGCGTGATCCGTGCCCCAGGCATATGACATGGCAGCAAAATCTCCCCAGGTGAACCGGAAGCAATGAGCATGGAAGGGCGTAAAAGAGCTCATTGAGCGGGGAGCCGGGGGGTACTGGATGCCTTTGGCGCGCTGTATAGAACCCCATGTTGAGATTAGCCAGCGTCTCGATGTGGTTGGAGTGCCGTATGAATGGAGGAACTGCTTGAAGACGGGTGTTGTGTCTTGGAGAGAAAATGCTTCCAGTGAGCAGCTGACGATGCCATTTGTCAGTTGTGAGTGAATGGTAATGAGGCGTATCTGCCCCTCGCCCAGTGGATGGTAGAGTGGAGGGTTGAAGCCATTCATGCTCGCGGCGCAAACGGATGGGTCGCAAACTTGTTCACAAATGTTTTGAGGGAAACATGACCTGCAGAAAACACCTGCTTCTACCTTAGCTTGCAACACCATCCTAGCATCCAACATGGCCTGGCTAATGCCCAATCGGCCGGCCCAATTAATGCTGTCCCTGTGGAGTAGTGCATCGTTTGCCCGTTGAAGCTGCGCATGACAATTTTAGGGCTGATTTCTCGCTCGGGACTTTGCTAGATCAGAGGAATCGCTTATGCAGATTGCTCTTGGCCTAGGTACTAAGGTAACAAAACGACGTCGTAGGCAGCAACAATGAGGTATCACGTGACAGGGCAATATAATTATCGGTGCAGTGAATCAAAGAATGCAACTTACGCCTCCAGCCAATAACTAGAAGTATAGATTCTCAGTGGAAACTGACAGACTATTCCCGGATCAAGATCATGAGCCAGTCAGGTCAAAAAGACGGATGGCGACCTTCTAAACCACAACGCCGACATACGGCGAAGGTACATGTCGACCCAATTATGACCCAGAGGAAATACTAATAGGGCGGGTCAGACTTTCTATATACAGCTCTATACTCCTAGCAACAGTGGCGATACGCGCATAAATTCCCACTCGGCACAAAGATGGTGCCAAGGATGCTCAAGAACAAGACACCCACGCCATTCACAACAGCCCAGTTCACCCCCTCCTTCTAGCATATAATGAGATCCGTTGACTAGGTACCACACATATGTGCCGAGGCTCAGGAGGAGCTGTAGGGCTTTATAAAGGCGGGCTGCTGGCTGCCTAAGGCATGGGCAGGGGGTGATAAACCCCAACGACTGTCAAGATTGCAAAATCTTGACAGGGAACGCCGGACGACCAAGGATTCTGTACTTCCCGAGATGGATGGTCGTGAGGGCCATGTGGCCAACATTCGATAGCGTCAAGACGATAGCCAAGACGATGCCATCTTGGTGGGAAGCCGGCTTCCCAGTCACTGGGCCATTTTATCCAAAAGTTGAAGATGAGAAACTTCAGATGGAGAAGTTCCAGGGGCGACTTTGACTTGAAGAACGACAGAGTCAGGAAGAGATGGCAACTGAAGTGGACTCCTTCCAAGGCCTCCAATGCAAAGAAGCTCAAGACAGGGGGTAAAGAGAATCCCAAGCCAGTTGCAATAACGCCAGAGCAGCAGGCTATTGTGGACGAAAGTTGGGAGAGGAGTGTAAGGAGACCATACATGATTGCCCCCCAATGAACGGCATTCCTAACTATTCAGACGTCGAAGAGGATTAGGACCTAAGGAGCGGAGCGGAGGATACTATTAAATAGGTATTCCCAACACCAAGGTAGCCTAGGCTTATGATGGTATCATCAAAAGGTTTACCTAAACCTAGGGTAATGTATGTATTTCATCATAAACTTGGGCACAGCTTCTCTTGGGGACCTCAATAAACCTTAGGATAGACAGGCTCCCGCTTGCTCCTGGACTACCTTGTACAGTAATATCGCCACGTCTCTCTACTGGCATGTCGTCATATGGATCGAGTATCCCGTTCATCTCCATAGGCACTACAAGCCAAGCCGAAGCGAGCCCTACAATTGAGAGAACACTTGGGGCGAGTCTCGACTTATCCACCAACCATAGGCATCCTCAAACTTCAGAGCTTTTGCAGGAGCCGTTCGAACTCTTAAGCAGCAGTAGACACTGGGGGGGAGGAAGTCAGACTGCCTGGCTGGTAAGAGCGAAGTCTGCAGGACTTGGCCAGGGGCCAAGGTTATCGAGTTTCGGTGGAAGGGGAGGGTTGGTGTCGCGGAATCTTGTCAAGGGAGAATGGCGGTCGGTAATGGAACAGACAAGACGCGAGGGTTAGCTAAGGCACATCACAATGCCTCCAAGGCTCCCCCCTACTTATTGACGTAGCCCCACGAGAAATGATATACCGTTTGTGAAGTCAATAGTTGAAAATGCCCCAAACTTGAAGCACCAACTCGGGGCGGGTCCCAATCGGCCACAATATTAATCTTATCCCATTGCTCAAAGGTTCTACGACCCGAAAGTCTCTCAAGTTCCATCTACCCTGATCCACCCACCCCTGAACCGTCTCCGTGACACCAAATTTCCCAGTCCAAGCCGAAGGCGCCCTTATGGAATTAATCTCCATAAACCCAACATGCTTCTTCCACCGTCTTCTACCAAAACTCAAGTCATCAATATCTTCTTCTATGTCCCTCCCCTCGTTCCCCGCTAGTCCAAGGCGACAGTGATCCAAACCTCGAAGTCGGCGACAAGGGACTCACGACATGATTCCCGGTGAATGTCGAGTCTGGGGCGGACACTGGAGAGATGGGCGAGAAATCATCACTCCTCCCGATAGAGCTGGCCGTGGGCTCTGAGCCTGGAAGCTCGGCGATAGCTGGCTCCCCGACCGTATACACCCGCGGCTTCTGCCATGCGCGAGTAAAGCTCCTTACCTCGGCCACTGCTGGCTGAGGCGTGGGGGATCGAACGCCTTGCGAAAGCGTCTCTCTCGGGTCACTAATGTCGGGATAGCTGAGCCAAGAGTCGTCTGGGGTAGCTGTTTGATCAGCGTGAGAAGGCAGCTCTGGCAACGACGGAGGAGCCGGCGCGTGGGGGGTGGATATTGGGTCGTGCGGAGGGATCGTGGTATTGTTCTCCTTGAGCGGCTTTCTTTTTCTGTGGATGTATATCCATGCCATAGTTATTATGGCGGCTAAAGTGAGCACCGTGCTCAGAGCTATTGCAGCGACAGCTCCCTCAGACAGGCCATTCGAGTGGTGATGTGTCGACGTGAGAGACGCTGCGCCATCGCCGACAGCTGATGATGTCGGTTTCGAGCTGGACACGTTTCTTGGAGTTGTCTCTGGCGTCTTCGTCGTCGTCTTGCTCATCGTCAGTAGCCTCGTTGAGGGGGGATACAGAGGGTCCTCCGAATAAGGATCCATTGTAATTATCGTCGTAAGCGTTACTATCGGCACTCCAACACCATGGTTCCTGTGGCTCTCGTCCTGGACCGTAGTCACATATATCCTATCCCTGGAGGTGACGGTTTTCCTCGTCCACCGAACCGGCCTGTCTTTGCTGGAAGCGAATCTGACGCTAGTCGGGAAAACAGAATCCATGAGCTTGTCAATTTCGGAGAATAGTTCTGATGCTAGGGTTTGGCGGTTTGCCATCATCAAACTTGATTTCATGAGCACGCTGGAGAGGACCTTGTTTATTGAAAATGCCAGGTATTGGCAGTCCCGTGTTTGCTACCTTGTCCCTCAGTGCGCAAGAGACGCGAGTGGTGACACCGGCATTGCCATGGCAAGGCCTTTTCACCGGACCGTCCAACTACCCATCTTTAGCGCCGAGCGCTTCGTGAGCTAGGGGCGAGGTGAAATGGACGGTTTGGTGACACGAATGCCGGTATGCGGCGGGTTAGGTGACAAGGAGAGGGCTGTGTCATTGGCGATTGTAACGTTTCCGTAGCCTATGAATCACGTCTCCCGCAGCAACTCAACCTTTGCCCTCATCACCTTTTCAGCGTTCACGGGGACGATACCCTCAGTTGGCCCAATGCGCATCATCTTGCCAACAAGGTACATGAGTTTACCCTGGGGAAACATTTTGTAGTCGACAAACTCTTGCAGAATCTTGTCCTCTCCTTGCATAGCCTCAAGGGCTAAGCGCTCATATTCCTCCTGGGAGATCTCCTTGAACCACAGGTCATTATCCTCAATGGCCTGAGTGATTCCACCTTCGATCTCCTTCAGATAGATAGCGAAAAGGAGTTCCTTTGCCACCTTGCCGGTGATCTGTTTGCGCAATAGATGGTACAGGAGCTGCGAGAGATCTGAATCTGGCACTTGCAAGCAGTCGCCTTCGGGAGTGAATGAAAGATCTCTCGCCGCGAGTGGCCCGGCCTTGTATGTGGTTAGGCGACCCAGTTCATGAATGATCCAGTTGCCGACAAGAGCAGAGCAGGTCTTGAACTCGGGCATTTCTGACTTAGTGAGTGCTTCCGAGAGCTTCTCTCTTACTGACTTGAGAACTTTGTAAAAGTACAGGACGCGGGAGCCATTCTCAAGGTTGATCAGTGATAGTGCATCCTTGGCTGTGAGGCCATAATCAGCAATCAGCGCATCCAGCTCTGAATCTGGCGAAAGAGCCAGTGATCGTCGAAGGTGGTGCACAAGGTCGTCTCCAATCACTAGAGGTGCAATATCGGGGTCGGGCATGTAGCGGTAGTCCACTTCACCCTCTTTCCCTCGCAATCGTCGAGTTTCCTTGGAGCCAAGGGTCCAGCCGCGAGTTTCGCTAGCAATAGGGCGTCCAGCCTCCAATTCGCGAATTTGGCGATCGCGCTCCGCGATAATAGCATCCTCAACAGCCTTGATGGTGCTCAAGTTCTTGATTTCAGTTCTTGTTCCCAGTGAGTGGTCAGACCCGTCCGTCCTGCGAACAGAAACGTTGACATCCGCCCGCAGACCTCCCGTCTCCATGCCTGACACGCAGGCATCGGTAGTGCTCAGTAGCATCTGAATCTTGCGAACCAGAACAGCAGCGGTGCGAGGGTGATGGAGTTCTGGCTCAGTGATGATCTCAATGAGCGGGACGCCGACACGGTTAAAGTCCAGCCACTGGATCTTGCCCGTCTGAGCAAGGGTCTTGGCTGTATCCTGCTCGAGCTGGACCTGCTTGATACCAACCGTGACGCTTTCGCCATCCTGGGGA
>JABFFE010000475.1:0-27516 GCA_013623625.1 Fusarium setosum | reverse complement strand
GTTGTGGGCGGCAGCTACGGCGCCGGCAACTACGGCATGTGTGGCAGGGCGTACAGCCCGCGGTTCTTGTGGATGTGGCCCAACGCAAAGATCGGTGTCATGGGCGGCGAGCAGCTGGCCGCCGTGATGGAGACGGTTGGGCAGAAGGTCGATACGGGGTTGAAGGAGCGGATCGAGAAGGAGAGCGATGCCACGTACTCGTCGGCGAGATTATGGGTGAGTGATGCACGCAGGTGCCATTTACTGGACACGGAGAAGCTAACTAATAACAGGACGATGGAATCATCCCCCCTCAACATACAAGACGCTATCTCGGCCTGGGGCTGCAGGCTGCCATGGGAGGTAGGAATGAGGTCAAGGCGGGTGATACCAAGTTTGGTGTCTTCCGGATGTAATATGGCAGGTTTAATGAAATATCAATCATCGGTTAGAAATAAACAGTTGCATATACACTCTTGATATACTACAGTTTATGATAAACCGGAACTTTACATTAGGTGCCCTGGGCCATCTCAGCATCTCCATAACATCCATCTAGGTCAGGCAGCACTACTCCAGGGGCTACTGTTGAACGGCGCGGGTCAACATTGGTGTTTAGGCCGGAGTGCTGTTCTCTTCTTATCATTTGATGATGACGCTGCAATCAAAAGTTCCATATCTGTGTGCAGGTGACTCAGAAAACCACCGTCAGACGCAGATACAATAATAAAACCCCACTGCGTGTCCAACTTTTCCCTTACCATATGTTTCTTCTAGAGCGTCAATACCATTCCGCCTCTCAGCCAAGATAAAATACCGCAATATCTGCATGCAATTTAGAAGGCAGAACAGCGGTGTTTTCGACTGCATGTCAAAACCAGGATATTACAAGTCACCTACCCTAAAGAGACGTCGAGAGCGGAGCTTTTGCAGAGGGATCGACATGCAGCAAACGACCCATGATCCATGGGGCTTACAAAATGACGTCCGAACTGACCCACCCCAGATCGATGTACATGAGACGCGCCAAGATGGGCAGTGGAACTTGCAGCCGGAGCAAGTTGTCAGACTCAAGTTTCTGGCTTGACCTTGTGGCTTTGTCTAGAAGCCCCCCAGGACTGATGGGGAAGACACGTATGGACGGGAATGGAAATAGGAGCTGGACTATCACTAGAACACTCCGTATCGGGTCGACCAATCTTCATGGCACACGTGATGCCGCGGCGTCTTCGTTGAAACTGGCGACAGAGTTGACCTGTGGTCTCAACCAACGCCATAGGTCCACAGCGGCAAGGGCTGTCTCAGATACGACCAATCACCGGGCTGATCGCCGCCAGATCTCGAAAGATGAAACACCATGCTGCCAACACGGCCAGGGGGGGTCATCGAGTGTTGCCAGTTGTCGTAAGATGGCGACGTAAGAAGGAAGCGTCGCAGAGGATGGCGTCTCCCGACAGTTTGCGACGGGAGGGAATTCTTCCGTGGAAGAATACGACGAGTCAACGTCAAATGTCATCGGGAACCGGATCCCAACGAATTTTACCCGTCTGCGGTCGGGAAGAGATTAAAGGCCGGAGCCGTCTTGTTGATTTTTTTTCGAGCACTGACCGAGACTACTGCGTCGAAGAAATTGATTAAGATTGGATCGAAGTATCAAACGATGGACTCTGCATCGTGAAAAGCCTCGTCGGACGGTTTCGACAGTTGGTCCAACGCCTTGCCGCGCACTAACCAGAGGCGTTCTCGAGTAGCGCGAGTCTAGGCCGCTTGAAGCCTCTGAGCGCGGCGTTGATTTTCCCCATTGGAATTTTTGCTTTGAGGCTGCTTGCTCTGCGCTGCGTTGGTCGTGGACGGAGCCTGGCTGAGCTGAATGCCTAAGGCGCAGTACGGAGGAGGTAGGAATAGGATGAATTGGATACGAACTGATGGAGCCTTTGTGGGTTCTCGGATCTGACAGCAGGGTGAAAATAGTGTCGGTGCGCTGTCTTACAGCAGATCATATCGGGTCGACGTCGTATAGTGGGAATGTACGGGGCAGTCCGAGGGCTCAGCCAGCGCAGCAGAGGAACAGGAACCCTGGAGATTCTGATGCTGTTGGAGATGGAAGTCATCGTGGTTGGAGTTGAGGCGCACTCTCTTTTTGCCCTTCGCAGAGAGTGTGTGGCTGTCCTCAGACCCAGGCCCCAAGCTGCAGGAACAGAGTGCGCTAGTGTTTCTGGTAAAACGTGCGTCACAGGGGCTACCCTCGTCTGAACTCCTAGTGGGCTTCCAGCAGGACCTCTAGCCAGCGATTAGTGGGCTCTGATTGGTGGGACTGACCCCGTGGACTGGATTCAGTTTGGTTTTTGAGACGGGTTTTAGGGGAGACGGGCCAGTCACAGAGTGCCCGTGGACTGCCTTGATGTCTCGCGTGCATGTGTGGGGAGATGGATGCCGTCGCAGCCCAGGGAACAACGTCCCTTCTAACGGCCGGCCGACGGAAGACCCCCTTGAGGCTTTTGGGACCCTTGTCGTTGCGACCCCCTCGGCCCCCCTTCATCTTCTGTGCCTGTCACTGCTGGATTTCTGCTCGTCTTTCTTGTCTTTGCTCTCCTCTCTGTTTCCAGTGAGCTTCCTTCTGAGACTGGGGTAACCAGGTTTTGCCAGTGCCAGTGCCTCACTGAAGAATCCAATAGGTAGCAGGGTGACCCATGGTGAATGAGGTGGTGATGATCCTCTTGTCATCCGTAGTAATTCCACTCCCCCAAAGCGGGCCTTGGTTGATAGGATGAATTCTCGGGGGCACAAGACGGGCGCGCCTCTCTTGTCTGTTCCGGTCCCGTCTAAGTCCGTCGACTCCGTTTGCGCTTGCCGTTTCGCCCTATGCTCTCTCGCTGCAACCTGGAAAAGCTCACAGCTCCTAGGTAGGGACCCCCCGAAAGCATCACCCACCGGGGGATCGCTCAACTCCATCTTTTTCCTCTTTCCTTTTCGCCTTTCTTCCACCTTGCAACACTCACCCGCACTTTTTGTGCCCCAGCCTGCTTCGACCTGAGCTGTCGTTGTCTGCGCGTCGTTCCTTTCTTTCCAAACCGCCTTTTTCTTATTCGATTTGATTTCTTTTCGTGCGGCCTTTTGCACGCCCTTTTTTTATTTCTTTGCTGTTTCTTTTTTCGGGTTTGTCCTGAGGACAAGGCGACGGGACTTTGTATCCCCTTCATCCGCGCAAGCAAACCGCTTTGGCAGTCACAACCACCACGCGAGGTCCTGCCCCCCGAGATCGTTATTTGTTAGTCAGTTCGGACGACAGAGTTCAGGAGAAAGAGCAAGGAAATCCAGACGCCTCGGCACGCCTTCCCTTCGATTAGGTCCCCCGGTGCCTCATCGACTCGATCTTCCACTGGCGAGGCCTCATCGCCCGACGCCTTCAGCATCCTCAAACCGTCCAGACGCAAGTCTGAAACAGGACCTCTGGATTCGTCGATCCCCGTCTCGGTGACACGCCCCATCCCGAACACCGCAGCTCGTCCACTGGTTTTTTCCTTACTTGCTGGCTCTCTGTCGCTGAGCGTCGGATCACTGCGCATGTTGGTCGAGTAAAAGTCGTTTCTGTGCTTCGTTGCGAGCCCCCCTGTGACATATTCCTCATCTCGCAATTTTGCACCACCGTCAAGTGATCTCTTGAAGCCCAAGCGTTGTCGGTATGTGCTGTGGCCCAGTCTGCTTCTGCTTCACCTGCCTGGCTGCCTTTGATATCCTGAGATGGTCTCGCTTTGGAGCGACGTCTCTTGGTTCAACCTGGCAGTCTCACATCCCAGTCCACTCCTTTATGTTCTGTGCTACTGACACCTCTCACCAGATTCTTTCCCATTTGCGCTGCCAGGTCTGGTTCACCGTGCAAACTAGTCTCCTTTTTGCTTCGATTCGTTTTTTATTTTCTCTTCACTCGTTTTCTCTTTCATTCTCGTCCGTGGTTTTCTTCATTTCCCGCTAGTCCCTGGACTCACCGCAAAGTCAACAACATAGCTCAAAGCAAGGCTGTGCGACCTGATCGATTCCCAAGAGACGTCATATTTCATGTTGCAGCACCTCAACCAATTCGACTAGACGTCGATCCCAACAAATACGAACGCTGTGTCGTTCACATCTTTCCACAGGGACGTTTTCGAGCGCCGCAAGCCGCCGGGTACCCGCATCAGTTCATCACTTGGGTTCGCTGCAACGGAACCGGCCTCTTGCATACAGTTGAACTGCATATAGGGGTTTCATGCCAGAATTGGAATTTCTGTTGCGCCGCCGACCTTTGAATGCGCCTTGGTTTGACATAAAGGAACTAGATGAGTCAACCATATGATGGAAGAGAGATGGACGCTCCCGCATCAGTATCTGGGTCTGTCAAGAGAGCGCGAGAGAGGGCGCAAGCTGGACTTCCACGACATCAACCTCTCCCGGTTCACTCGGAAACAATGGACGACGGCCCTCCTGGCGATCTGAGGGCTCCGCCCCGTCGGCCCATGGCCGGACAAATTGCCGGACAATCAAAACTTCCCCGACCAAGACCTGCTCCTGCAACAGATGGCAGAGACGGGAACGGTGCTCCCGCCATTTCGAGGCCGAAGCAAGTGCCTCAATGGCCCTTGCCAGGTCCGCCGATGGCCGCTATGAACCAGCCTGATGCCGAGCCGTATCGACCGCCCCCTGGACGACCATTGCAAGCTCCCCAGAGACCACCACGGCCCAGCCAGGTCCCCTCCCTGCTGGACCAGTCTCGTCTCCAGGACCCTACACCCGTATTTCTTACGCCCGAATCCGACGACTACCACTCCTCCGTTCCTCCCTCGCCGTCATCTCGAATGACCAACTCCAGCCTGGGATCGGTCCCCGACTTCCCGACTCCTAATCCTGCACCTGTTGCACAACCCCAGAGAAGAAGCGCCAACCTGGGACCTCCTCCTTCGTCGCGACGAGGAGCGTCGTCATTCTACTCGAATGCCTCGTTTGTTTCGCCAATCCCCGAGGAGAGTCTCAACTCGAGATCGCATGGATCCTATGCGTCGAGTGCCGCCATGCCTGAGAGCTGGCCAGCTTCACGAGAAGTCAGTCCAACCTTCTACGATGAAACCGATACCGAGAAGAGCCACGATTCCGCCGATGACGAGTTCAACGAGTTCAATGACGAGAGTAAATTGGTCCGCAGCGCTAGCATTGGAAAGAGAGGCAAGCCTTCCCTGGTAACCACCAAGTCCGCGAGTATCGATGCCGCCCACCGACCAGCGCCATCGCCCGTTCAACCTTTCGACTCAGGCACAGGATACGTTGATGCGTCAACAAGCTCGTCAAACACGCTACCAATGGCAAAGCCGCCGGCTTACAGCGCCCATCAGGAGGTACTTAGCCCTGACGCCATTCTCGGCGCTTACGCAGCTGCCAGCGCGACCAACTTGTCAGAGCCGCCCACATCAGCGCCTGCTCCGACACCATCTCCTCAACCGTTCAGCCGACTTTCAGCCATTAGACGTCCGCCCAAGTTGGACATTGACGCCGTGAGGAGCATGGAGGAGAGAGGTAGCATCACAAGCTTGCCCGACCTGATCCGACGGGCCACCCGACTCGCCAACATGATGGATCGCGGCCGTAGGCCAGCCAGTCGCTTTGATGACCTGGGTGATTATTTCGATGAGAAGGGCCAAATGCGTGGTGGTGACAAAGAGAACTCAGGTAAGTACCCACTGGATGACCAGGGATCAGTCGACTTACATGCAGCAGGCCTGTCAGACATGTTGGCGGCGTTCCCTCCCCCCGCACAAGCTCAGACAGATCGACAAAGTCGAGGCTCCTGGTTCCGGACGACATCTTGGCCTCTGGCACCTAGCCGACAAGGCGAAGCGCCTTCAAGATCGGGCCTTCGCAACATGACTCCCTCGGACGAAGACCAGACCAAGCGACGCCGACGATGCTGTGGCCTGCCCGTCTGGGGCTTTGTTCTCGTGTTGATCCTGCTGCTGTGCGTCATTGCCGCAGCAATCGTCATCCCATTGGAATTCTTTGTCTTTAAGAATTTGGGCAACCATGCCCAACCCAAGTCGGAGCTTGCCCAGTGCCAGGAGTCGCTCAATTGCCAGAATGGAGGAACCAATGTTCTCTCAGGGGGAGTTTGCTCCTGTATCTGCACAAATGGATTCACAGGGTCTGACTGCAGCGCTGGAGGCTCTGATGGCTGCACCACCACCGACCTGGGCGGTGACCTCACCAACGTGACGCTCGGCAAGGCCATCCCCCGTCTTATCGAGGACGCCCAAAAGAACTTTTCTATCCCCCTCTCGGGCACTGCAATCCTGGCCAAGATCAACTCTGCAGATCTCTCTTGCATCGCCCAAAACTCACTTGTCACCTTTGATGGCCGTGCTGCCCGAAACGCTGCCGCTTCATCCAAGGCCGATAGTGCTGACGACAGCCTTGAGGCGAATAATCCGGACTTGGCTGCTCGAGCACAGCCGACTGCCATCACCATCTCCCAAGGCACCGCTCCCACTACCTTGGTGCTTGATGAAGGCACACCTACCGGCGTACCAACCGCGACAGGAAGCGCCGATGATGCGATGAAGACATCGGCAGCCGGCGCTACTCAGACTTATGGCTCATCAGTCCCGACAGCCACCTTCACCGTGACGGAGGAGGTTCTCGACTTTGCACGAGTTGCAGTCCTATTTGTCTTGCAGAAAGAAGATGCCAAGAGTGCCCAGGACGCACAGACAGACATCCAGCGCTTCTTGGCCAGGGCTGGCAAGGAAAATGGAGTGCCGACAAAGGATGCTGCCAGTATCGATATTGGCGACAACAACACGTTGGACCTGCTGAGGTACAAGATCAATCTCGGGTCGGGATCTGTTGGAGGCAACTCGAAGCGTGATATGCCCGCTCCCCGGGCACCTGCATCTGAGGCGGCGGATCGTGCATCGCGGCACGGTGGATCAATAATCTCAAGGCGTTGACGGATAAAGACGTCACGCTGTACATAATGCGCAGATATAGTTTACGCACCTTGGCACGACGGCGCCGAGGGACTGCGTTGATTGACTTGTTTTATACCAGAGCTGGGCCGTGGATGGTAATGAGTGAGAAATAGGAATGGGATGGATTGATGAGGAAGATCTTGCATACACATTTCAGCGCGCCCCTTTTTAACTTCTCTTCTATCCCCCCTTTTTCGGCATGTACAACTCGCGAGCGAGATTAGCGTGGGCGTTGTATCAAAGAGAGGAGTGGCTGATGCCATAGTCCCATCAATCATGAATGAGATTCTAATCGGCATGAACTTGGTCCGTCTGATGTCTCTATCTATCTATCTATCTATCAGCTGTGCAATGCCTCAGGGCATGTAAAACACCTCCTCGACAGGCTTCCACCATGACGGCTCGCCCGCCTCGGAGCTCACGGCTCCTGGAACGAGGCTCTCCTGCCAGGCATCGGTCATACGCCACCACTCCCTGACACGCGGGTTCTCGGCCATGCGGGCCATGTCGGCCTGGTAGTCGGAGCCGATGTACTTGAACGAGGCAAAGAGGATATGGCTCTTGTCGTCGTAATAAATGCTGTCTATGGCGCGCAAGAACGAAGCGTCTCGGTCAGCCCACCTCGTTTCATAATATCGCGTGAGGACTCATCGCACAGTCTTTAATGTTGCACTGCTTTATCTGCGCAAGCACGTCGGGCCAGACGCGGGCGTGGACGTCGCGGTATTCGGCGAGGTGCTGAGGCTTGAGCCTGACGATCTGGGCGAAGCGGCGGACGGACTGGGACATTTTTGTGTTACTGGAGAAGCTACTCGAGATGTAGATGGATGAGAGAAATCAAGTACAATAATTTGTTCAATTGAATAAGCTATCGGTATATCTATCAATCAGTATACATAGTCCAGCTCGGTAATCGGGCTAGAGCATAGCGAGTTGCCATCAAAACCCCGCATGGGTTTTGTTTTCTGAAGCTCTGCTGCTGCTGATCCACGAGTGCATATATACCCACTCATCGCCACGGGACCCCGTTGTTGGAACCGTTCCAATAGTCCCCTCCCAAACCGTTTCACTGCGGAAGCGAAAGCGAACGCGGGAGCGGGAGAATCCATGTCTACTACCCCCAAGCAACTTGCAAGGGGTCCACATCCTGTGGGGGATGGATAGTAGTATTCAAGAGCGACGACATGGTGAGACTTGATATCCTATATATGACTTGAACTTGATCGACTGACATTGGGACCTCACGATCTTGTCTTGCTTCCGTAATTGTGAAGGATATAAACCCGTAGGCTACGCCTCCAAAGAGAACCGTTGTTCAGATTTCGTTCTATGTAACGGCGCCCGAGCAAATAAACAAACCCACAAAGCACCGCTGAAAACCTAAAGGAAAGGACGGCAACGATCCCTGTCGTCGCCAAGAATAAAGCACGCCCTTGCAAATCATAGCATCCAGTTCATGATCCCCATTCCGTTCGTCCAACGCTATAACGCCTTTTCCCGAGTCCACATGTTACACATACAGTCTTGGTATCGACAACACGCCCTCCTTGGAGTTGCTGTGTTGTTATTGTTTTGTTGCCTTTTTTGATTCACCTTTTCCTTCTATCCGCTGTGAAATGTACGCGAGTAAAATGGCCAAGAAGATGGTATTTTAGTTGCGAGGCTCCTGCTCGTATTGAGGAAGAGACTCCTCGTCAACAATCAGACCAGACTTCTCGTCCTGAGCAATAATGTCCATGATGGCGGCCTTGTGAGCAGCACCCAGGGCAGGCTCGGGTCGCTCGCCCTTGAAGAGGCGGACGAGGCGGAAGATGAGAGTGCAAAGGAACATGGCGAGACTGTTACTGGTCAGCATTCGGTATCCCGACAACGGAGAACAAGAACATACAGAGCAACGCCGACACCAGCTGTGATACCCATAAGAACGGGAATGATGATGAATGCGGTAACGTGCTTGAGCAGGGCGCCCCAGGAGTTGTCGGGCTTGTCGTGGACAAGCTCACCGTGGTGGCCATGGGGGCGACCACTGGCCTCCTTGTTGGTAGCCGTGCCGTGGTTGTGGTGATTTTTCTGACCATGGCCCTTCATTCCATGGCAACCCTTGAACTTGCCCTTGAGACCCTTCAAGGTATCGTGAACCAGACCCTTGGCGCGGCACCACATGGAACAATCCTCGTCGGCCTGTCCCTTGTTGCCGGTGCCCTCCACCTCGATGCTTCCGATAATAATTTCGCCCACGGGGGCCTTGATAAGCTTGACCTTGACGGGGGGGACACCGTCGACGAACCGGTCGCCAACTTCGATGATCCTGACCTCGACGTCGACAACCTCGAGATGCTGCTCCTCGTCCATGCCCTCGGGCCTGATAGCGAGGCCATATCCTAGTCGGCGCACAGTGCTCTTGCCGTTGCCCTTAATCACGGCAGCTGAAAGGTCGCCATTCCACGGGTCCGCGTGCGGGTACAGTTCGAAGCCGTTGAGCATCAAGCGGCGCTCCGAGATGCCGAAATTCAGCTCTAGTTGTGAATCGTGGCCACGGCACTGAGGGCAGGGGACGTCGATGACCTGGCCAAAGGCTGTCGCGGGCACCTCGAAGGTGTCGACGTCGATGGGGAGAGTGCGGAAGATGCCATCGTCAGCTTCGGAAGCCTCGGGCACGATGAGGATGGCTGCAGCTGTGGCTGCAAAAGCGAGCGGCTTGAACAGCATCGTCGGGGGGGCGTCTAGTTAACGGTTGAGGGTCGATTCGATGAAAAACGTACGGTGATATGATCGGCAATGTTCGTATTCAATGGTAGAGGATGAAGGAGAGAAGGAATGAGAGAGGAGAGAAATAGAGCGAGTGATGGTGGTGTGCTCGTGGTTGCCTTTCGATGGAGGCGCCGGATGTCTCGGTGGCGTGGGCTCCGCTTTGGGCAAAAGGCCAAGAAGACCAGAGGGGCAGGCACAAAAGTCCGGGGCCGAACAGGCACAGGGCCGCCCCTCCTTGCCCTCTCAGGGCAGCGCTAGGCCTTCCAAAAATGGAGTCGGGCCAGTGAATCGTCCAAGTACCGCCCGCTGATCATGCGTGCTCTTTCCCGCCCGGGCTGTCGACCTGTGGTTTGTCGATGCCTGACGATTGAGGCACAGACACATTATCACGACGTCAATGGAATTCTTCACACGACCGCCCGTAATCGTAATCGGCATGGTGGAGGTGTCATATTGTCATCCAACATCACAGGCACGGCACCGTTTTGAATCACCTCTCCACGCATTGACCAAGCGGATGATGCCAATTGTTTCAGCTGTCTCATCCTGCAACTAGAATGAATCTCATTTCGTTCCACAGCCATCACAGTGATTCAATAACGAGATAGGCAGATACGCTTCTTGTGCGTGACGAACAAATCTCGTGTTGGCCTAATAAATTAAACTACCTTTCATGGGTAGGTAGATCAGTTATGTGACTCTCTGTACGCGAACTCGCATTGCATCTCGACTCAAACCAGTTCCCTGCTTGTATCCCTACCACCCCGTCCTGCGTTTACACAAGCGGACCCCAACAGTTGCCCGCATTCCGAAACCAAACAGGGCTGGATTAGAAACAGAGTCCGTTTAAGAAACGAAGAAGAAAGAAAAACACCAAAATGTCGTTAAACTCGGGCCTGGACAATGATTGTGACAAGAGTGTGAGTTGCGACAACAGCACCAAGTTCTTCTTGATGTCCCAACCTCTCAAGACTATTCCTCAGTCTCCAAAGCTCGTCTGTGCCACAACGACTTCAGTCTATCCACCATGTTCTCCCATTGCAGGCGCCACTCGGCCCTCGGGCTCAAGCCTCCATCGCCTGTGCCGACGCCTAGTTCCGACACGTTTTGATGGCGATGGACAGGAGAGTCCTTGCCCCAGGGGTAGTTGGGGTCATCAGGCAATGAGTCTGATGGCCTTATAGTGCCTGTCGGGACAGGGTATGCGACTGCCCCGGAGACTGACGCTTTCGCACGATTGGTTGTGACAGTTCTCAGAGTCGTAAGTGACGGCCGAGTGCTTGGATCTGTTCATTGTCAGCATGAGTGCTTGGCATGCCAGGGAAATTAACTACCAACCTTTTGCGGCAAATGTGTGGGTTCTGTTCGCCCGGTGCAAAGTACTGTAACTTGTCGCTGTGCCCGTGGTGCTTGTAGTGTTACAGGCCGACGAGATTTGACTGGGTACAGCTGTCCCGCGAGCTGCAGTTGAACAGTTGGTGCTGGTCGAAAACGTTGAAGATGTTGGGTAATACGGGGGGTAATGCGGCAGCTCTGTGCATGTCGATGATGTAGTCGTAGCCTCACAGGAACTGCTTGGGGTTGTCGCGGTGGAAGAGCATGTGTCCGTTGGGTTCCACGTTCCTGAAAAACCGCTAGTTGTCCAAGAACCTTTGCCAGAAGCCTGCGAAATCGTCGAGTTCTCAGAGGGGGAAGGAAGCCATGATGTGCTCGCAGCCGTAGTCGAGGGGCCTCTGCTCAGTCCTGTCTGGGTTGAACCGGTTGCTTCGAACGAAATGGTCGAATTACCGCCAGCACTTGTTAGAATGCTTGTTGCCCCTGCTTCACTGAAAGATGAGGGTGGAGTAGCGGCCTCGGAAGGTCCTGTAGTTCCCGAAGTGCCCGACGGCCCCGGGGAGCTCACAGGCACGGAAGTTGTGTTTGTCCAGGTTCCCGAGCTCGTCCACACTGTGGAGCTGGAGATAGCAGACTCGGAAATCCGTGAGGTCTCCGCAGCCGTTGAAATGGAGGTGATCAACGTGGTTATTGTTGTCGTTGTCCGAGTAAAGTCAGTTGACCCCCAAGCGGTGATCGTAGAGTTGCCAGCGGGGAAAGGGGGTGTATGGATGGACGTCACAGAGCTTGCCTCTGCCGTGAGGGTCAAAGTTGACCAGCTTGTCCATTGGGGCGGGCTTTCAGTGATCACGGAGCTGATAGCAGAAGCGGTGGTGGGTGTGAAAGTAGTCGAGTTGGAGATGGGGAACAGGGGTGTGCTTGTCTGCGGAGTGCCCGTAGGAAAGCCAGTCGACGCCCCTGGAGCGGTAGAGTTCGGGGGAGAAAAAGTCGCACTGATCTTCGGCGTCGAGGCGGGGACTACAGTTGAGTTTTGTACCGAGGAGCTGGAAACAGTAGGACTAGTCGGAGGTGGTGAGATGCCAGTCCCTGTCATGGTCCAACCTACTGTGGAGTTCGAGGGTCGAGAGAACGGTGGCATATTTGTCTCAATGGTAAATGTCTTGCTTGAGCCAGTTCCTGGCGGGGGCATGATAGTACTGTTGGATGGCACAGGGAAGAGTGGCGTGGCTGTTGAAGAATACACGTTGGTGACTGTTGTACTTTCAGAACCAGTGGGAAGACTCGTGGCTGTACCATTTCGAGACGATGGGAACGGCGGCGTAACGGCTGAGGCACTGCCTGAGGTACTGACTCTAGTACTTAGACTCAGGGCTGACCAGGTCCTGGTCCGAGTAGAGTTCCAAGCCGGACTAGGAGTAACCGTTGACGTAATGGTCATTCGAATTGTGGTCCTGGGCACTGTAGAGTTGGCTGACCAGTAAGTACTGGTCATATTCAGTGAACGACTAGAAACCTCGACGGCGGAGCTCGGCGGTAACAGTGTTTGTTTTCTTGTGACCGAGTTGGCAGAAGACTCGGAGCTGCTCGAAATGCCACTGCTAAGGGCAGAACTAATCGCAGACCATGTGGTTCCATTGCCTTGTGCACTCACGGTTTGAGTAATTTCGGACGACAATAGTGAGGTTGTGGTTGACCACCAGCCAATGCTTGTGTTGCTTGGAAAGGGGAATGGCCCTCTGCTGGGTCCTCCAGTTATGGTCAATGTGCTCATGTCAGAAGGCTCGATACGGGATGTCGGCAACTGTGTAGATTTGTGTCCTCCAGATCCGGTTGTTCCTGTCCCGCTGTACCCGCTGCTTGTGTAGGAGACTGTGGCATTGAGCGTAAGTGTGAGCCTGGGGGTAATATTTGTTGTGATAGTTGACGACCAGGTGGTTCTCACAACTGTCTCGTTCCCCAAGGTCGACGAGCTAGGTGAAATAGTCGGCACAGAAGCCTCACTTGTTGACTCAGCAGTGGCCTCAGTAGAGGTGAAAGTTGGAGGGAACAAAGGGGTAGTGATCACTGAGAATTGGGAAGTGGGCAGAGTCAGAGAAGGGAAAGATGGCGTGAAGGTCGATGACCTATCAATTGTCCAAGTAGACCAATCCAACGAGAGGCTTGTCTGCGGGAAAGACGATAGGCTCTCAGTCACACCTGAAGAGTTGGATCGCGAAAAAGTAGTTGTCTGGGTAGAGCTACTGGTCACATCTGTGATGTGTGGTGGCGGGAACCCTCCTGGAAACACGGTAACGACCTCACCATCAATGGTTGTAGTCACCGTCGAGAGCATAGCACTCGCTCGAGATGTCGTGTTGACAGGCAGGGCGGTAGAGCTGAAAAATGGCCCAGAGGGCATCCGTGTTGAGCTCACAGAAACCACTGGCCCAGATTCGTCAAAGCTGCCGCTTGTGTCGGAAGTTGGTATCGAGACAATAGACGAATTTGTGGTGGTGGAAGTGAATGTGGACGTAGGAACTCCCCCACTTGTGCTGATGGTACTCGAAATGGTAACCGTCTCGGTGACCACGCGTGACGAAGTTTGCGATCCGGTGCCAGAACCAGACAGTGAGCCGATGGCGGTAGTATCTAGAGAGCTGAAAGATGATGTTCCTGCTGCAGTGGTTTCAGTGACTGTGGATACCCGGTTGAGGCTTTCAGATGAAGATGCACCCAGACTTCCAGTCGCATTGGCTGAGAGCGACGCACCAGTAGCTACCACAGAGGTGAACGCGATTGAAGTCAGGTTTGTTTTGCTGGTGATAGATGTAGTCACAACCTCGGTAACGCTAACTGTCCTAGAAAACGATGCGTTATGAGTACTAGATACCACCGAAGTGATAACGGAACTCAAAGACAGGCCTTCAGTTAAGGTAGTCTGGATCGTGATGGTTGTGACAGTACTAGAGACCAGACTTCCAGAGGTTGGGGATCTCTCCGAAGTGGTGCCAGTTGCCGAGCTCTCAGTAGAACCTCGCGAGGGGTTTTGTGCTGGACTGACTGTAGGTGCTGTAGACTTGGCCGAAGAGATGGATTGGGTAAGGGATGACGTATCAGAGGGGATATCCAAAGAGGTACCCGAGAGTGAGGACTCCGTAAGGGACGTGGAATAGGCCGACGATGATGTCGATCCAGAGCTTGCGAAGCTTGATCCTGAAACTGTCACAGTGACATTGAGCACCTTGGTTGTCGTCGTGACTGATGTGATATCCGTTATGGTTTCCGCCAAGGAGGTTGGCGAGAGTACACTGGAAAGCGACCCCGTTTCCACCTCAGAAGAGAGCAACTCGCTAGAGGACTCTGTCAACCACGATGTCATTGTTGTCGTCGGCGTCTCTGATGAGTCTGCTGTCACACTTGAGTTTGGGTGAGTTTGACTCGGAGTCGAGTAGTCGCTAGAAGACGTTTGGGTCGTGCTACCCCTTCGAGAGGTTAGGGTCAAGCTCGATGTCATCCTGGACAGGGACTCGGGGGACACAGAAGACCCCGTGCTTGCTGCTTCCTCTGTAACTGTCTCTGTGGTGGTAATAAAGATGCTGGAAACCGTGGTAGATGAAAGAATGTCTGAAAAAACGAGAGACGTAGATGAAAGCAAGTCAGTCGTGCCAGTTGAACGGCTACTACCCGAAGTAGACTCGGTGCCAGAAAAGGAACGCGTGCTAGAGAACGAGTAGCCACCCTCGCTGGTAGTGTTGGAGGATTGACTCTTGGTTGCCAAGGAGACGATGGTGTCACTGGCTTCTGAGATCAGGGATGACACCAGGTCCGTTGGGCGTGAGGCTGAGGCAGTCTCCGAGCGGGTTGCGCTGCTAGCCTTGGCGCTCGAGTCTACGAATACCGTGGTGGTGTCGATTTCTGAACCGGAAGAAGTATGGAAAGAGGAGCTTCCAGAAGAGAGCGTAGTGTATGCCGAGGAAGCGTTCATCCTGGAAACAGCACCGGTGTCGGAAGACACTCCAGTCTCAGTCCTCGAGCTGCTTGCCTGCGAGGTTGACTCTCCAGAGGGCAGATCTAGAATCGTTAGATGGTCCAGCAAGGAAGGTATAGGAATTCTTACAGGATTCGGTCGAAGTAACAGGCTGAACAGTGTAGTACGCAGGAGGAGGGCCGTAGCCATACTCCGTAGGCTCGTCATATCCAGGATCGCGCGCTTCGACGAAGTTGCCATTACGCTCGATTCTCTGGCGGTTAGGTTGAGCTGCGCTGCCAGAAAGACAGAGGAACAGCAGCAGGATCGACCAGAGGCCGACAAAGTGAATGTTTGGGGGCCTCATGGTGAAAAGGTAATGATGATGCTGCGATTCGGCATCAGTATCAGATTACTGCTTCTCAGATCCACCGAGGCAAGCGGAGGAATAATTTGCACTTACCAAACGAATGTTTCTGCACTCGAGAGTACTTTCTAAGATTTGAACGAATGTATGAACACGGCGGGAACTGATATGGATACAAAAGAGTGAAGTGTCGTGGGTGGGAGATTTCTCTCGGGATGCCTCCTCGCCGTGTTGTGGTTGACGCGTAGAGGAGAAACGCGAGGTGGGAGAAAAGAAGGCAAGAGAAGGAGGAAGATCCAGCGAGCGAGAGTGCTAACATGCGGCAGAATAAACAAAAAACAGGAGGCGTGAGGTGTGCAACTGGCACCAGCTGTCGGGCAGAGCTTGCCAGCTGCCAGGCAAAAAAAGGGGATTTGGATCCTGCTACCTTATAGGCTCATATTCCTCGGCGATAGGTCCTCGGATTCGCCCCTTAGTAGCCTACCACAGCATGAATGCACAAACTGCAACTCCAAGTCAGATAGATTACGAATGCCTTGGTTCATGGTCTTGGCTATTGTTTGGGTATGGAGTTGTGCGTCCTCCGACTCGCCCCGTAGCCGGTGACACATTGGCCGTTGACGGCTGCGAAAAGCCTTCTTCCCACGCCATGGCAAATATCTCCGAACGGATGCTTCCCTTTCCTTCCGTTGACGAGCTACCGGGACCTTAAGACGGAGTGTTATCCCGGCTCTGTTCTGCTGGGACGCGAACCCGGACGCAGCTGCGGTTCTGGGTGATAACCAGAGCTTCAAGCCGTGAAGCAAATTGCTGTCCTTCGATGTGCCCGGACGGTCGGCTCCTCATTGAGGTTGCATGACCGCTTGCCTACAGTCATGACTACCCTTCCTGCCCCTGTCGCCTCATCAGCCGGTGCTTGTCCCAATGCGCCATCTCACGGGCCATCCTTCATCTCCCATATCGTCGTGAAAGCCATGGAAAGGATGGCACAAGATGGTCATGTCCGACGCCCAACTCTTTATCCGAGTATGCTTCAGCTTACAGCTGATGAATCCCTGGCAGTATCATGACGTCTCGAAGTTCAAGACAGCTTGAGTAGGACTAACCACCGTTGGTGTTTTTGAAAGATGGCCTCATCACTTGAAAAGGAGGTCGTCGACTCATCCAAGAGTCGTACACGACTCGCGGCCAAGATGGGCCTCGCACGGCTGTGTCGCTCTGTGCCTCGTCCTGCGGGATCTAGCCTGCAAGGGCAGACTGCCTGGCAGAGATCTCGGCCGTGTCCGACATGAGACACAAAACATCTCGGGCCTTCCACCATTCGGGGCCAACGGCCGGATTGTCGAGCGTTACACAGGCCATGGATCCAAAGGGTCAGAACTGTCATGCCCAAGTGCAATAGTAGCACCTGCAGCTAGCCTCGGCAGCGAGGCGAGATGCAGCTTGCCGTCGGATTGTAAGGTTGCAGTTTCCAGCAGAGAATAATGTGGATTTTCCGACTTCCGTCCCGTAAGCTCTTCTTGTAGAGGTAGTCTCCAACTTCAGCTTGAACTCCGAGACTCTTCTAGAGATGTGGACATCAAAACCCTATCCGGTACCATGACACGGAGGAATGCCATTTCCCCCGTATCAATATGGAAAAGAGAAGTTTGGGACCTTGTTGCCGTTCCTCAAACGTCCCATGGAGTTCCGGTCGTATCGATCCTCCGTCAAGTGTTTATTCTGGAGTACCAGCGCATGTTTCGCACCTGTCCTCAAGTTTGGGACCAAGTGTCGATCTTCACATGGCAGCGGATTCTCGAACTGTGACGCGTGTTCCTGGATCTCAAGAGAAAAGGAGAGAGCAAGCATTCTTAGACGAGCGAAAACGGTGGTTGTTGCGAGGGACGGGCATGAAGAATGAGACAAGTCGTGACAATTTTGGTGAAATAAGAGAAACAAAATTCCTGATGCCTCAGACACACAGGAACAACCTTCCCTCAATGAATTCTTTCAGACCATGTGTTCCTGCCTCAGAATCGTGCGCCCAAACAAAACTCGGTGGTCCTCCCGGGTAGGCAAGACGCTGCCGGTACCAGCTGCCTCAAACTCGCCCTATTATTTTCCACCGACTCCTTCCCTAAGAACCAAGCAACCCCCTCCCTCCGTAACCATTTTATTTAGGAGACAGCTTGTCTCGCTAACGAGAGCACTGAGGCCCCGGAGCCGTTTTGTGACCAGCATGCCTACTCTTCCTTTTCGGCCTTCTCGGCCGTCTCTCGCAGAGTCGGGGCTGTGCCATCAGTCATTGAAGTATCCTTGTCCTCAATATCAGCCGCCCACAACGCAGCACCAACTAGATAAAGTCAGGTCGAACATGTAACGTTGGGCATCGTGAAGCGACTCACCTGTGTTGGTGTACGTGAAGAACATGGAAGCAACGGGTATCATCTCAAGTAGCGTGGCGACAAGTCCAAATCTGTCCCGACGCATCGGTTAGCTATGCTTAGTTCTTCGAGTGCTACGGATTACCCAGTAGAGCCTGGTGAAGGCATGACAAAAGGGCGGATTCGTTACGTACGCTGTGTAAGGGCCGACGTTCTTGTTAAGCCAATCCGACCTCTTCGGAGCCGACCATCGCTTGAGTTGGAAGTACTTGGGCATCGTCAGCAGGGGAAGTGGGATACTGAATGGATGAAATGCCACTTACCCGATCGTGAACACCCTTGCCTCGGTTGCGACCTGGCTCAGTTAGTAAAATATAGAATGTAGAGAACAAAAGTCCACTGACCCTGAATGATGATAAATATCGCGGTGCCGACGACAGGGATGGCGTTGAGAGGCAGGTACATAAGGTACCGGATGATGGCCTTTGGACTGAACCGCTCAAATGGGCTCTTGAGGATCTTGCCCAGCTTCTGCATCGGATCACTGCCGGACTTGACCTCTCTCCCCTCACTCACGATCTGGGTATCTCCACGTGAGAGCAGCGTCCCGTCGAATGTGTCGAGCAGTGCATCCTGGAGTAAGTAGGTGCGAGCAACGAGGTTGATGATGGTGGTGCTCTCGTTGAGAACAAGCAAGCTCGTAGTCACGACAGCCAAGGGCCCGTTCACAAACACCAGCACCGCGAGTTGGGGAAGAAACGTGAGGGTGAACATGGCAGTGATGACACCTGTCGACAGGAGGATCAAGGGGCCAAGCTTGGAGATGAATGGAGTCCATAGCGACCGATGCGCGACGAAGTAGAAGATGCCCTGGATACGGGCGATGGCGTTAGCAAGGAGGTTTCTGGAAGATGAGGATGCCAAGCTGAACACATGCCTGGATCGGGTACAGATACGCCCTGCTCTTGGCTGCCTCGGAAACGAGCTCTCTGGCTTGCGCGTAGTCTTCCTTGCTGGAGCGAAGTCAGCTTCACGAAACGGCATGACCCTCTCCGTGATCTGGCCTTACATGACCTCTTGAGCTTTCTCGGCCGCTGAATCAACCATTCGTCGCTTGGGCTGCTGCTGCTGCTGGTCCTTCTGCTCAGATGCTGAAGCTTCTCCAGAATCAGCCATGATGAATTGCTGGAGATTCGAGGTGGATGATGTGAATGGTGTTGTAGACTGATAATTGACGCCTCCTAAACCAGCAGGTTGGAGTTTTGATGAGCGTGAGTATTGAGTTCCTGGATTTGTTTGTTTATATCACGATGAGGACAACAATTCACAAGCTTTCCATTCCATGGAGGCTTGAGTGAGCAATCGATGTCGTCATGCTGGCATGTAGCTATGGCGGGGCGCTTCTACGTCCAAGCACGTGGGTTCACGGTCCATCAACTTTTTACACTGGAGCAAAGACCTCCTCTAGTAACCTATGATGATGTTCTTTGCTCATCCAAGGTTTGATATAAAAATAACCACCAGTTTTCAAACTTTTCCAGGTTCCTGTTTCTTGGCGCACTCTTGTTTTCAAAGCCAAGAAATTCCATGCTGCTCTTTTCCCTTTTCCAGAGTGGCATACATAGCCTGAAAGCCCTTCCGCGACAAAACGTCACTCGCAGATCGCCCGGACCCAACGTCCAGAGCCCCACCCCGTCGCCGTGATCTGGTGACCCACCACGGCCCCAGCCGTCGGAACCAGCCTCTACAAAAGCTCGGGCAGGACGTTGGGCTTTTTCCAGCGTGTCGAATCTTGGAACTCATCAAGCTTGAAACAAGGAAGAACGGCTTGCAACCCACGCTTCAAGGCCTTGCGACACCCTCTTCTATCATAAGGGAAGAGCCCCCTTTTTCTTTGTGCCCTTGTGGTATGTCGCGTGAGCCTCATCGTTCCCCCCCCCACGTCCAATTACAAGGCACTGGCTGCTGATCATCCCCCTTCAGGATGACGGTATGCGTCACAGGGAGCGCGCTGTATAACATCAGTCGAGTCCGAACTTGACGACAGCCTCGTCTAGACGATGAAGACACAAAAGAGCGTCCTCCTCGAGAACCCTGCAAACGAGTGACGAGCGTCTATAGGAACAACATCACCATCATGGATCAGCGATACATCTCGAATAACCTCCCACCTCAGAACCTGGGCTCAGATCCCCAGGAACTCCTCACCTACGCACTCGAGCTTGTGGTCCGACGCACGCCCCCGCGAGAGGTCTATCACGACCGCCATCTCGGAGGCCTCTTCACTGGCTACACCGGCCTCGCTTACCTGTTCCTTCAGCTATCAGCTACGCACCCAGACCTGCACATCTCGGGGCACGACTTGCTCTTCTGGGCACGGCAGTATCTTGCCGGCGATCGAGGACATTTGATCCTGGAGAAGGGTAACTGCGGCATCTCATGCGAGAAGCTGTCCTTTGAAGCGGTTCGAGCATGCATAACGAAGGACCAGGGCCACCTGATCGACTTCCTCTCTAATATACCGAGACTTCTCGGTCCATATTCGACTCCTCAAGAGGACCCCTTTCCGTCAGAGATACCCTATGGACGGGCCGGCGCTCTGTATATGCTGCGAATGGTCAGGCACTGGGTTCCAGCCAGCGCAAGCCTTGTGGAATCCCCGATACGTCGGTTGACAGAGAGAATCATGGCTACCGATGACGACGGACGGGGCAACTGGGAGTGGCATGGCAAGCGATACTTTGGTGCTGCCCATGGAGACATTGGCATCATCACGCAGCTAGTTCTCTCGAACTCGTCGCTCGCTCCACAACTTTCCCGTCGTCTCGAGAAGCTCCTCGAGCTTCAGCTCCCAGACGGCAACTGGCCATCCAGCGCGCGAAGTCTCAAAGAAGGAAGGAGCTCAAACCTCGTGCAGTGGTGCCATGGCGCCCCTGGCTTCCTGCATTCGCTGATATCGCTGCGCCCGTATTTCCCAGAGCTGCAAGATCGTATCGACTCGGCCATCGAAAAGGGGCAGAGCATCATCTGGAGACACGGTCTGCTAACGAAGGAGCCGTGTCTGTGCCACGGAATATTTGGCAATGCGCTGTACGTTTCCGCCGCGGAAGGGCCCCCCTTTTTTCTCACCTTTTGTCTGTCTTGAACCTCGGCTATGAAACTGACCTCG
Source organism: Fusarium setosum (assembly GCA_013623625.1). Classification (NCBI taxonomy): domain Eukaryota; kingdom Fungi; phylum Ascomycota; class Sordariomycetes; order Hypocreales; family Nectriaceae; genus Fusarium; species Fusarium setosum. The sequence continues at coordinate 6,611 of JABFFE010000475.1, read as the reverse complement.
GAACAGTGTGCTCCCTCGTGGACCCAGTCGAGAACACTTCCTCGCCCTGGCGACCGCCGACGCTGTGGAAAAAGTCCGTCGGCATGATCCAAATCTCTTCGAGACCGCCTCGTATGGGCACAAAGCTGCGGTGCTCATGAACTACTTGCCAAGCGCGGCATGGACATGGGCTGTGTGCGAGCAAGAGTATCCCAGGCTCATCATGTATAATGATCTGTAACGAGGCAAGATGGATGGATGGATGGCTTGATGCCATCTGGCGGTGGACGCGGGCTGCTAGTATGGCATGAAAGGCAGCGATATCGGATGGACGCTGGCGTCTTGATTCTCCTCCTTTGTCACTTAAGTCTTTGACGATGACCTCAACCTGCAGCCACGGCGGCAGAAGCACATCGGCATGGACATGGCATGTCGGTATTAGCTAGTTGCATGCTTAACCGAGGATATGTGGCATTCTTGAGAGGACGGGGCATTCACGGGTTCGGCCCGGCGAGCATGGCAATCCCTGGGCTTTCAGCCTAAGGAGGCGTGCCCCTGAGCTCGTCCCACGTCTTGGCCAGATATCCAACCGATCGGAAAGCAAAAAGGAAGAAAAGCCAAGTTTTGATTCTTGCGTGATAAGTCGCCAGGAGTGGTTCGTGGGCTCCACACTCACATGTCGATGCACAGTTGTTGTAGGAGGCCCATATCTTGGGGATCCATAGCTCGGCTGTGGCAGGAGATTTATCGGAGTTTGAAAGAAAAAAAAAAAGATTGCAGTTTTTGCCATGGATGAGGCTTGTTTGCGAGGTCGAGTCTTGAATGTTCTGTGTGATACTATTGGCCCATGTCCTAGATAACAATGCGGCTGATTATGAGGCTCATGAGGCAAAAAAAGAGGGATCCACTGTCAACACCGGAAGAATGCCGAAACCCATAAGGCGCTGTTGACCAAATATCCATTGGATGGAGCCGATAAGGTGAGTGGACGGTGAACGAAGAGCCCCATAGAGTCTCCGATTTTCAGTAAACTACACCTTTTAGACCCGGTTTATAGACGTGAAGAGCATCCATCGGTCTAGCCGAGCGAGGCATGAATGCCGACGGACTTTGTTGACTAATGTGAAAATGGCGTCAAGTCGATAACTGTGGCTGCTTTCTAAACGGGCGTGCTGTCGATATGCGCTCTTGAAATTTGCATCATGCCACGCCGAGACGGAAATCGGAAGGCGGCGGCCTGCAAGTCCATCTCGGCCGAGTGTCTGCAGCGGGTATAACATGATGTGATGCCATTCCCGCAGCTTGTGGGGCCAGCGGCCGGACCCTCGCGAGCTGGGATATGCCGTCGCAACGGGGGGCCCAGGGGGCGTCTATCGCCGCGGGCCTCGGACGGGGTCTGGAAGGGTCTATAATGAGGCAAAACGACCTGTCAATGTCAAGGGGGCTTGCAGGGTTGTAGTCAAACTCGTAAAAGACCGCAGTACAACGGCGTTCATGCAAGTTGAAAGTCGAGATGGGAGGCGTCTCAGAAGCAAAAGGCGAACTGCGCCAAGTTTGCTGAAGGAGGGATCGAGATGCAGCCCAGATGAGCGCAGGGAGTGAAAGTGGGCTTCAGTACGAGGTGAAGCAAGGAATCAAGATGCCAAGGAACCCCTTCAATGTTGGCCCATGGACGATGAGGCATTTCCCAAGATGCCGATACCGTCCTTGATCCATGCTTGCCGCGTTGTTTACTCACCGTACCGGTGTAAACGGCCATGTGGTGGTCATGGGAATCTCTCAAAAGCCGCGAGGCACAAAGACCGCCAATCAGTGGCCCGCTGAAATAGCGTTAAACTGTATATCGTTCTGAGAACAGATCATGGAAGATTCCGTCGTTTCTCTTGTCGACGTCAATCCAAATGTCGGAGGTTAAATCGCCGATCCGACGCGAGATTGCGCGAGCCGAGGCACGGAGGTCGGGGATTAAAACCTGCGACGACACTGTCAAAAAGTCCAGCGGCATTTATTCATCTGGTCGCGTGTCGTAGGGTCGCAATTATTATTAGCCTTTCGTGAGTCGCAAAAACGCGCAGACTTTGATTTCATCAGGGGGAGTATTTTCAAGACGGTGTAAGGTCAAACACACCATGGGATTGATAGGACAGGAGGCTGGCTTCGGACCTTAGATGTGCTGTCGCCCGGAGGGTGGTAGGCTTCGGGCCTCCACATCGGCACCGAAGCGTGCTGAGGGATGGAGACCAGCTGGCATTCGGGGGGGACCTAGGGCAGGATACCCGCTGCTCGGGAGCGAAAAAGGGCTATGGCTGCCGTTCACGGCACCGACGCGGCAGACCGCATTATTCCCGCGGGCTTCTAGAAGAAAGAGCCCCCAAGTTTCCGGTGTTCGGCATCGTTTGAGGTCGATCAGCCTATCCCGATTTGTCAGTCCAATGAACACAAGCTGGATGCAAAGTCGAGGCCAGCCACAAGCGTTGGAGAAGACAATTTGACGAGACAGAAAAACGTGGATCGGCTTGTCGGTGCCGAATGGTCAGCCATCCTGTAAGATGCCTGCAACCGATTTTGGCGACCAACGGTGATTAAGCTTCAATTGCTCTCCCACTATCACCATGACATCAGGGTCAGCCAATTGCGCCCGTCAAGGGTCACGTTGGCTGCAGAGAGACGTTATCTCCGGGGCTATATCAGGAAGTGATATTGAGCTAAAATGGCGTTTTGATGGTCAGACAGTGTGTTTGTTGATGATGATGGACGTTATGAGAGATTCTATTCAATGTCTGTGATGTGGTTGTGAGGAAACGCCCGACATGAATCATGGCGGTGGGGGAGTCCTGGGCCTTCAGCCCTGAGAACGATCTTATTCCCGGCGGCTGCGCGCTATTGCCGGCGCAACATGGCCTAAAACGGGGCTAGTGCCGCGTCTCTTTTGGCGATCAGGGTTTTTCGCTTGGGGGCCCGGGGCCATGTTGGTGTGTCATCGACCTGAAATGCAGAGATCCATCCATCCCAATGCATCAACACACAAAGACGGGGCGGGACGCACACGCCCAGGGCTGTATCCATCCATGGGTTATCTTTTTGTGATTTTGAGGCCCAGTACAGTGCTGTAAGCCTCAGACGCCTACTTTTTCCCTCGGCACCATCTCTAAACCAGAGAGTTTGAGACAAGCAGCTGCGGTGAGAATAAAAAAACCCAAATGTCAGCGTCCAAGGTAACACTACCGATTTGCGGGAGAGGTCGTCTTGGTGACAGATCAAGGGCGTTGATGACGTCGATGGTTGGACGGTGGTGCCGTGGGCCGTGGGGAACAGCCACGAGCCAAGCAAGATGGAATGCGAAAAAGGGACAGCCAGAATGAGCCTCAAGGTTTTGCCAAGTTCCGCGGTCCCAGCAACGAGGACGGGTTGGCGAGTTGTCGCCGAGCCTCGTCCGCTTCTGCAATGCGCCGAGTCAGATACGGGAAAACGCTCTTTTGGAATCCTTTTGGGCTAACGGGACGGAACTATTTTTTCAGCTCTGCTTTACAGCACACAGCTCAATGGGGCTCCAGGGCATTAAGCGAGGAATGTCCTTTGTCAGGGCGTCCTTGACTGCTGGGTCCCAACTGAGAGGGGGGGACTCGCTCCATCGTGCCCAAAGTCGAGGCTCTAGCGGTATCCACGATGCAAAATTGAAAGTGGGATCTCTTTCACCCGTGTGAGTCGACAACTTGTGGTCTCAGGTCTCAGCTTGAAGAACGGGGGGACCAGCTGGTAGTCGGAGAAAAATAGGGGTGCGACAACGGAGAGCGAGACGAATCTGAGGCCGGTATCAAAAGGCCACGATGAGATCATTGAGATGGCCAAGCCCGATGCCCTGCGCCTTACCAATTACTCGGGATCAGACCAGGCACGGGGCTTTCGCCTGTCAAGTCAGTCAATCAATCAGTCATTTACAACTCCCACGCAAAGCACATGCGAATGCTTTCTTCACCATGCGGCGAAAGGGGCCAGGTAAATGCCGTCCGCGGAGTCCGATCGGGGTCGGCCCTAAGAGAAGTCCGGGCTTTTGAAGCAACTTACAGAACAACTGTCAACCTGTGACCTCAGACACACACACACACACACACGACAACAACTCTAAAACACACGCCCCCTTGCTAGAAAGAAAACCCTGGGAAGGCCATGAGCCACGATGCGTCACCACCCACAGCAAAAGCCCGCCGGGCTGGCACTTATATCCGTGCCGGGGGCGGGATTTCACAAAGCTCCCCCCCAGGTAGGTACCCCCAGAGCACCTTGACGGTGCTATGATACCTTTCGCCCAATGCCGATGCTCAGCTTGCTGATCAGCGCGCAGCCTCCCCAGCCCTACATGCGCCCGAAGCACTAACGGCACCTCGCGGCTTCACAGAGGCGCCGGGAGCGAGCGACAGGAAAAAAGAAAGAGTCAGAAGGGGGCATTTGGATTAGTTATCTAGAGTTGCGTCGCAGCGCTTTAGCGTTTTCTAGCGCGCGCACGCTGTTTGGCCTTTGTTGCGGTGGGACCCCCCCAGCACGGAGGCTCATGACCATGAGAAGCCACGCTTTCTATGGTGTTTTCGATTCCGCATTCCGCTTACTCACTTAGGACCGGAGTTTAGACTAGATGCTGACTTGCTTTATGTAAGTGCCATTGAGTTGACCTGGGGGAGACGGGGTTGGGGCATTGTGCATACTCCGCATGGGCGGTCAAAGGACGTTCGAAACAGGGCAATGGTTGTTGGCTTGGAGATGATTCCATTCTGTTCTATTGCATGAAGACATTGAGCGAGGCGGCAAGGTCGTTGATGCTGAAAAGCACTGCCATGACCACGCAATTAACCTCAGATATGGCCAGAATGACGATTCACAGCGCCCAGTTAATGACTGCCAATACTGCAATCTCCAAGATATCGCCACGTACCTGGTTGGCATCTGTATCGGGGCCGGGCGTTGGTATCGGCGCCGGGAACGGAACCACCCCTCCATCTCGTTCGTCGGACCCCTTGAAAAGAACGAGGATCTTCGAAACGCTGCTGGATTGGCCAGCATGCAGTTCAAGGTCCGCGGCCGACAACACGCGCGCGCTCGCACGGCAACCCCAAAAAAGTACCTTAACTTAATACCATAACGACAGGTTGCAGTGAAATGTGCTCGCTGGGTTTTGACCAGGGTTTGCAAGACAAGGCAGAGCGAGACAGGACACCCTTGCCCGTCAACAACAAGCATGTTTGCTTGGTACCGCCAAGAAATGAGTTGGAAATTTTGAGTTTTTTCGCCCTTGAGTTCACCGTTCTGGATTATTATGCTTCGTATACCGAACCCAATTCTCAGCTTCACTTTGGGCTCGGGTCCCGTTCTTGGCGAGGCTGCTGGCACCGGCAGTTCATGTCCCCCCTCCCTAATCCATCTCATGCCATGCCATCATGCTGGGAACATGTGGGCACGTGGACTCTAGAACTGCAAAAGAGATCCATGGATGGAATCAATCGGAATACGTGTAATTGGTGCCATGGGCCAGAGCACATCGTGGGTCTTGCCTTCCCATCCATGCTGGGCCAGGATTAAGGTGCCTCACTCCTGGGTAGGCACGGAGGTCGGCTTCACGGCATGCCGGGGACATCCCGCAATTGCCTCGTCTGCTGCCCACTTGCATCTGCACTCGCAGGTTGCTATTCCCTGCGGTGGAGGCACGGAGATGCGCGTTATGCTGGCTCCGGCTGTCGCTCTTTTGGAGACGCAGCAACATTCGGTCAGTGGTTGAGCAAGGCCAGCCATCGATGTACTACATTGTGTGGATGTATGGGGAAGACAAGCGAATGCGGCCCGGCAGCAGCATCAGCACAGCACCAGCACCAGCAGCAACCTTGAATCTGGCCATGATCCGATCCATGATGATGACGAGATCCGGCCGAGAACCTCGCGGGTCAACGAGAAACGGTTTTGGTTATATATCGAGACGAGGCCGCCCGGTGCTCTGGCTCTCCCCCCCCACACACGCAACGTCTTACACACACACAAGTCTGACAGCTTCTGGAGTTGAAACCAACCGCTGGTCATATATACATTACATTACATTACAATTACCAACATTGGATACTCTCGCACATAAGCTTCATCCGTCTCACTCCTCAACCGTCCACCTGGCACCAGCAAACAAGCCTCAACGCTGCCCCAGGATCACCAACCCGCTGTCAGCACTACATATCATCTCCCCCCTCGTCGAATCGAGCCAATACGCACATACGCAGCTCCCCTCGACCTTAAGTTGATACGCAAGTCTCGCAACATATCACCCTCTTCAGCCACAATCCCAAAGAGACAGCTGCGTTGTTCGTCTCTGCCTGCACTCATCATCCATCCTGCTCCACCAGACGATTGAATTGACCCTGGTCTCGTTCTCGCTCTCGCAAATCCGCTCTCGATCCCGGCGTCTCAGCCTCGTCCTCATCACTTATTAGTCCCGATCTGCGCCTTGGAGCATAACGCGTCCCCTTCAGGATTTGGCGAGCTTCTCAACGGCCGCCAGTGGTTTCCCCCTTGTCAGCGCCAGCAAAAGCATCCAATCCCCCCCCCAGTCAGCCTGCGCATTCTGGGCTCTCATTCACTCACTCACTTCACTCCAATTC
>JABFFE010000474.1:0-41018 GCA_013623625.1 Fusarium setosum | reverse complement strand
ACCGTACCGTGGGGCCGATGCGAATCCATGGCGAGCTTTGTTGAAGAGGGGGGAGGGGGAGGGGCAATGGAGAGTTTCTGTAACAAGTCTCTGTATATATATATATATCTGAGGTGTTTTCCCGTCGTTTTTTGGTTGTTGTTCCCTAACTCTCTTATACAGAACTCACCTGAACTTTGCCTCTCTACCACTTACAACTCTTAACCAAACTCTTCTACTCACAACATCCCTCAAAATGGCCACCAAGCTCTCCGCCGACCTCCTCATCCAGCTGGCCAAGAACCGCCGCACCTACTACGCCCTCTCCAAGGACCTCCCCATCGCCACCTCGCGCATCCAGGAGATCGTCCGCGAGACTACCCTCCACACCCCTTCGTCCTTCAACTCGCAGACCAACCGCCTTGTCGTCCTCTTCGGCGCCGAGCACGACAAGCTCTGGGACATCACCCGTGACACCCTCAAGGCCATCGTCCCCGCCGACAGCTGGGAGTCGACGGCGACCCGCATCGCGGGCTTCAAGGGCGCCGCGGGAACCGTCCTCTTCTTCACCGACTCGGCCGGCATCGAGAGCCTGCAGCAGAAGTTCGCCATCTACGCCGACCGCTTCGCCCCCTGGGGCCTGCAGACCAACGCCATTCAGCAGTTCTTCCTGTGGACCGCCCTCGAGGCTGAGGGACTCGGTGCCAACCTCCAGCACTACAACCCCCTGATCGACGAGAAGGTCGCCGAGACCTGGAAGATCCCCTCCACCTGGCAGCTCAACGCCCAGCTCGTCTTTGGCGGCAAGAACGGCGAGGCTGGCGACAAGGAGTACGCTCCCCTCGAGGACCGCATCAAGGTCTTTGGCGCTTGAACACGCTCGGACTTGAATGCAAGGACTATGAAGCTATGACTTGAACCATGGGGAAATGTCAATTGGGATTGGGACATATTTGAATTTTTAGCGAAGGACTATTAGACCTTGAGCCTGCGTTGCTTGAGACTTAGATCGAATAGACTATCATCAAAGATGGACGAGACCATGTGCACATCGTGAAGTATTAGAGTTACAATCGACCTTAATCATCATAATATTAAGAGCCTCGATTAGAACTGCTGCAACTGTGCAATTCAGCGGTAGAACACTAGAGGAATAATTCAATAGATTGAGTGAAATTGTTATACATCTCTTTGGTATCGTATCCAAATTCTACACGCGCCGACTTTTAGGTTGTCTATACAATGCTCATCACTCAATCACTCGTCCCAGAGCCTGGCCCACCTTGACCGTCTGTCCTTTTTCTACAGCCCACGCCCATCCCCGGCGCTCCTTCTTCTCATCTGTCTTCTCTGCCGGCGCCTCAAAAACAAGCACAATCGTGCTGCCTAGCTGAAAACCGCCCATCTCTTCACCACGTCGGAGCGCATGTCCTCGTAGAACGGGACTGGCCGCTTCGTATGTTGCTTCAGCAAAGCCTAGATAGGGCTCACCCCGCTGGGCCGCCTCCTCAGCTGCCTTGTCAGCCGCCGTGTCCGTCAATAGGCTGTTAGTCCGCAATTCTTTGTCAAAATTGACCACAATAGAACCGACGTTGGTCGCACCGACAGGAACGTAACTGAAGAAACCCCAGCGCCAGCGACCCAGAAGCACCACTCGCTCATTGAGGGTGAAGAGACCGGGGAGAGTTCGCTGAAGATATGGGGACACGCTGTATAGCTCTCCGGCAAAATGACGGCGACGGTCAACGACCCAGTTGGTGGGAGAGTGGAAGCGGTGGTAGTCGCCAGGGGCCAAGTAAATGACTGCATAGTAGAGGGAAGTGGCCTTATCCGGGGAGAGAAGATCGTACCAAGGTCGCTCACCCAGAGCAAGCTCAGCACGAACTTCAGAAACTACGCCAGGGGATGCAGGCATAGACTGGTCCTTTGCCGAAGGTCCCGGCTTTCCAGAACCAGAGAGAAGGTCAGGGAGAGTGTATGAGATTCCATTGACCTGAGCAAACTCTTCGTCCTGCTTCACAAGCGCCTCATTTTCCGAAACTTCGGTGGGGGTTCGGTCACTATCTGAAGATGACATGCTCGAGATACTAGGGGCAGGTGTGTTCTTTCCAAGAAGGGCGTCGATGCTATACGTCATTCCCTTGACCTGCTCAATGTCACCGCCTTCAATTTGGCCAAACTGCAGAACCTTGCCATCTGACGGGCATAGTAACGTATGAGGATCGGGGTCGAGGGGTCGAACACCGGGCTTGAGGGTACGGTAGAAGAAGGCGGCGAGGTTGGGGTAAACATGTAGGTCTGGCTCGGCAACTTCGTCGAGGCTGTACTTGTTAGTATATATCGACTTGCTGAGCGGTCAATTGGAGAGACAAACTTGACACCAAATACAAGAGAGTATAGCTTGAAGCCGGGAACTCGAAGGTAGTAAGGGATCGTTAGCCCATTGAACCTGCCCCAAAGCCTAGAGATAGCCTTGAGAGGCAGAGTTGACATGACTTGAACTTGCCTGCGGTCAGGTTAGCATTGATGTGGGGATAGGGGAAGCCATTGGCACGCATACCAAGGACCATCAGGACGAATTCGGGGCCGCCTCTTTGGTGGCCTCGTGCTCTCTTGTCCATCTTCAATCTCATGCCTCTCCTTCTCCCTGGCAGAGACTTTATAAAACTGGACGAGGCCGAGAAATCCGATACCCAGACCGACAGGGATCCGGTACCATTGGATTTTGGTGTTGCGCATGGCCTCGCCGAGGCGCTGGGAGAATCGAGGTCTCTTGCCCGAATTGGAGGCGAAAGTTCGGACGGAGGAGGGTGAGGGCCGTGGCAGGCATCGCGATCTTGTCGAGGCCAGGAACATGTGTCGAGGAGCCGACCGCAAGAGGCAGTTTGCACATCGACCGTTGGTGTAGAATGAGTAGCGGAGCATGTGACTGGCGAGCTGGGAGGAGGACCCAGGCCCAAGGGTTGGTGCCATGGCGGCGGCGGCGACAACGGCGGCGATTGATCGCTGCCGCTCTTTAATTGCACTCTTTGATTGCGCAATGCGCGATGCCGACGGCGGGAGAGGCAAGCAAAGCAGCAAGCCTCCGAGAAGATGCCTTTTTTTAGATGGATGTTGACGTCAAAAAAGGCAATGACGCTGGATTGCGGCTGTTAGCCACACACTGCTCAGCTCCTCTCGTTGGCGGGTTGCACCTCGGATGCAAGAGACGCCGATTCCCGAGAGAGTTGAGAGCCAAGAGCAATGGTCGCCGAGCCCAAGCTTGCTGTGCTGTTTGGAATTGGGTGGGAAAGAGACGAACAGAAACGGCAAGGCCGCAGGGGCCAAGACGGCGCCGGAGCAGCGGACTGGCCAATCAGAGGAGTAGCTCACCGACGGGAAGGAGGTGCCGGCAAGGCCTGAGCCCAGGCGACTGCACAGAAGCACCCAAAGAACAAAGGCGGGCGGGTACGTACCGACACCGCAAGTGTTTGCGCAGTGGCCTTTGCCTTCCCCGTTGTCGCAGGCTGGCAAGGCAGGCCCCCAAAAGGCCACCCTGACCATTGTCCATGTTGATGAACGGGGGGAGCATCACATCTTCACCTCTCTTTTCGTTCCCCAACAACGATATCGCCTTGAAAGGCGAATACGAATACTCTTTAACCCCTCCTTCAGCTTCTCCTCCTTCTTTTGTCTCGTCTTCGCTACAGATGCCCGATTGCATTTGTATCCATCTGGCTTCAGGCTCCGTTGGACATGCGACCCGTTCAGTGTTAGTAATAAGACGACACAAACCCGACGTCAGTCAACAAGTCGAGCCGGCGCTTTTTCTCCCCAAGACTTGAGCTCCCTTAGATCGACAGCTACGACCAGGGCGAGGGCGATAAGCTTGCCAAGTCTCGATAGCCGACCCGTATCCTCTCCCAACATAGTCTCGTCTCGTCCCGTTCCATCTTTAGTTCCGCGACCTTTCTTTCACCTTGATCCCCGAAGCTCAACATCCTCTCGCTGCTTACCAACCGCTGAGCTATAGCCTGGTGTGGCATGCCACCAGCTTGCCCATCATGGCTTCCAAGCCCCCCACTGCTCGTCCTGACGACGACGGATCTACCGTCTCCTCGAGCTCCTCGGCTGGCGAACAAATTGTCAACCTCCAAGTTGTGTCCCCTTCCGTCGGCGTGAATCGACCTTTGTTATTCCCTGGCCTTCCTGCCAATACCACCGTCAAGCAACTCAAGGAGAGAATCCGCAAGACTCTCCCCTTAGCGCCTGCTGATGAACATCAGCGATTGATTCACCGCGGTCGTGCCATCAGTCGCGAGTCCGACACTCTGCTCGATGTCTTTGGCGCTGATGCGGTACGTTTCTTATGCTCCCGGACTCTTACTTCCTGCAGACCCGACCTTGCTAACTAGAAGCTTTGTTTTGCTCACAGCTCCGAACCCTCGAACAACAGACCATTCACCTCGTCATTCGCGACACCCGCGACAGCCAGTCTTCCACCCCGACAGTGCCTCCTGCGCCTGTTACCGCTCCCGCTCCAGCTCGTGGTCCTAGCCCAACAGCTTCGGCCCCGCCAACAAATCCTCCCCGTCAGCAAGCTCAACATGCTCACGGCCATCCTTTCGGATATCAGGCCCCCCCGGGCTATGCCTGGAGACACTCGATGCCTCCAACTTCGAACCCGTTCCCTCAACCACGCATGCCGTCACCGTCTCCCTCGCACACGCCCGAACAAGCCGCCGCCTTTCAACATCATCATCAGAACATGACCCAGTGGCTCAATAATATCCAGCGAGAGGCCATGGCGAGGGCATTGAATCAGAATCAACGGACAAGAGCTCAAATGGGCATGCGCGGCGTCGGTGACACTACGGCTGCTGGAAATGCTCCTGGAGCGGACAATAGCGGTCGAGCGAGCCCAGCTCCAGGTCACACCATCTACCGGGAGCAGGTAGGGCCCAACGGGCACAGTTACCAGGTTGAGACTGTCATTCGGACCGTGGGACCTACGCAGCAAGGCTTTGCAAGTGGAGCCATGTCTCCGGCAGATGTTCAGAATATCATCCGGAGTGCTGATGTGAACCAAGCCACAATGGCCATGACGAGTGCGATGCAGCGGAGCGCTTCGAGTACATCGCTTCACAATCGTTCCCTGGCCCAACCTGGAGTGACCACGCCAGCCTACCCCACCACCAACTCGATGGCCGGGAGCGGAAGAGGAACTCCGGACTCATCAGGTATTCGACTTAACGGCACCGTGGTACCTGGAAGCTCCCAGTCAAGGCCAGGACCTGAGGTTTATATCTTGTCATCACCCGAAGGACCGCGGGCTTTGCTCTTTAATAGCGCCAGTTCCGAGACATATTATACACCGCGCCTTCGAGGGCAGGCTAGCTTCCCGCAGCTTCGACACCCCTCGGCTCTTAATAATGTCATTCACGATGCTCAAGGTCAGATGCGAGCTAGACACCATCATCACCACCACCATCACCATATTCGTCCCCATGTGGCACCGCAACCGCTGCCTCAGATCTATCCCCATGGATACCCTCAACCTCAACCCCAACTGCAACCGCAGCAACAACAACCTACGCCTCCTCCTCAGCAGGACCAAGCGAGGCAGGACCAAGCCCAGAATCAGGCGCAAGTACAGCAGGATCAGGCGGCAGTTGTGGCACCATTGATGCACCGGGGCAATCCTCCCGCAGCAGCGATTCCGCCTTTACTCATGCAGCTATGGCCGCAGATTTGGCTTCTGTTCCGTCTCGCCCTATTTGTTTGGTTCTTCACCTCCCCGACTGCGAGCTGGTCTAGGTGGCTTACTATCATCACCATTGCCGTGTTCATCTTCGTGATTAGCACGGGTGTCCTCAATGGTCTCCCTGATCATATTTGGCGGCCTCTGGGACGGCACCTCGAAAACCTGATTCCCCTGGAACAGCCAAGACGTCAACGGGATGGCGGCCGCCAAGAACAGCAGAATAACCAGGCTAGACAAGAACCAGATCCGGCGGAAATGGCTAGAAGACTGGTGGCCCAGCACCAAGGCCCAGACAGTTGGATTATTTCACAAGTGAGACGCCTGGAGAGGGCTGGTCTTTTGTTCCTCGCCAGTATTGCACCGGGCGTTGCGGAGAGACACATTGCCAATCTGGAAGCAGCGGCTCGGGCTGAAAGAGAACGAGAGGCCGAGGCGGCAGCGGCAGCGGCAGAGCAGAACAATGACAACGACGGGAATCAGAGAGAGAATGGAGATGCCGAGGAAAATGCCGAAACCGGAGCGGAACAAGGCAATCAGCAAACACAAGCAGAGGGTGGTCAGGACACCGCACCAGAGCAAGGAGTTCAGGAAAATAATCAGCAGAACGAGCCGGTGATAGAGCAGCTCATTCCCATTTAATGGCTTGCTTTGTGAAAAGAGGATAGGTTTGGTCGAAAATGTACGTGTACGGGTTCAAGAGAGATGCAGGGACGAGCGGAAAAGTTTACAACAGCTATGCCACGGCAAGCGTTGGATGGATGGAACGATCTGGGAGTTGGAGGTGTTTCTTCCTTTTTTTCTTTTGGGGACATTCTTCTTCTTAACAAGACGCCTTCCTCAGAAGGAAGCTGGGCGCAGGCCCTTGTATTTCACTTCACTTCATTATTTCGGCCAGAGGCGAGGCAAAGAGCTCGTCTCCTTTGCTGAGGGCTCTGTATGGCTCGGCTCATCTTATCTGATGAGGGTTTAGATTGCAGATGCAACGGGGGATGATTGCCCAGCAGCCTTTTTTTTATTTATACAATTACAAAGCGATTGGTTCAATTAGAATTGCTATTTGTCCCCAGCGGTCCGTTGATATCCCTGTTCCTGTGGAATTCGGATGTCGTAGCTCTTGTTGCTGCCTCGGGGCCCTTATCTTATCAGCAGTGGCGGGATGATATCAGACGTGGTGGCTGCGAGCTCTTCTTTTTGCGGCGGAGCTTTAACTTTGTCACCTGCTGCAAGCTTCCTCCCTTGATCTTTGCGCAACCTCGCGGCTCGAGTATTCGAGCTAGAGACCCTCCCATACTCTGGTATTCCGTTATATACCCAAGGATTTGCCTCCGCAAATTGCCGGCGTCAGCTCCAAATCATTGGTAAACGCCTGGCTTGTGGCAACCATGAGCGGTGGATGGAATACCAGTCAGTTTTCTCTCTTTCACCACAGCGTCATGAAGCACACCGCTAACCTAGTCTTTTACAGTTGAGTCCGATGCGGTACGGTTAAAAAGCTACTTTCCCCGAAATTCTCGAAAGCTAATTAGGTTGTCCTTAGGGCGTCTTCACCTCCCTCATCGAAAACCTCGGCGTCAAAGACGTCCAGTTCGAAGAGCTCCTGACCCTCGACCCCTCCGAGCTCCTGACGCTCCAGCCCGTCTACGGCGTCATCTTCCTCTTCAAGTACCCGACCGACCAGCCCTACGCGACCCCCTCGGGCCCCCGCGACGGCTCCTTCGACCACTCCGCCTCCGAGAACATCTTTTTCGCCGCGCAGACAATCCAGAATGCGTGCGCTACGCAGGCGCTCCTCAGCGTGCTGCTCAACAAGACGGGCGACGTCGACATTGGCGAAAAGCTAGGCGAGTTCCGGGAGTTCACAATGGTCCTGCCACCGGAGTTCCGCGGCGAGGCCCTCAGCAACTCGGACCTGATCCGTGAGGTGCACAATAGCTTTGCTCGCAGTAGCCCCTTTGCCGACGAGACGGACAAGACGGGTGCGGAGCCCGAGGACGCGTTCCACTTTATCGCTTATACACCTATCAATGGTACCCTGTACGAGCTCGACGGCCTGCAGCCTGCGCCCATCTCCCACGGCGCGTGCAGCCAGGACGACTTTGCCAGCCGCGTGGTAGAGGTGCTGCAGCGCCGCATCGCGCGCTACGACGCCACAGAGATCCGCTTCAATCTGCTGGCTATGTGTCGGGATCTGCGGCAGCGGGCGCGGGACTTTGGCGATGAGGAGCTGCTGGCGAGAGAGGAGCGTAAGCGGCGGGACTGGATGTTTGAGAATGCGCTGCGGAGGCACAACTTTGTGGGCCTTGCAGGTGAGGTGTTGAAGGGGGTGGTTCGTAGCAAGATTGCCGAGGGGGGTGATGGAGCCTGCGAGAAGTGGGTGAAGGAGAGTCTGGAGAGGAGAAAGGCTGCTGAGCAGGCTTTGAGAGGCCGAGGCGGTGGCGGCGGCGGTGATGGTGATGGGGATGTTGACATGGGATCTTAGGAGAGGAGCAATATTTAAGGATACCAGGTTTTGCGGCTGGTGATGGCAAGCTGGGGTATTGTGATACCATTTCTCTATGATGCTTGATGGCTGATGCTTCTTAGACGGGATATCTTTTTAGATAAAAGATCTGGAAGAATATCCATGGATGTTTGGGCATATCCTAACCGCTTCACGCAACTTAACTACAGCATTGAACAGGGCGTACATGATTGTTTTTATATCTAATCCAGTACATTGCTACATGACATCTATCAGGTTCTTTGTCTAGCTTTCTGCTCCCCCCCAAAGCGGTCCGCTCTTCTCTATCTGCGTATATTATCTTCGGCTGATACCAAGACTACATTGTTGTCTTCTTCACCCAACTTGGGAGCCGCCCAGCAGCATGCGCACATCATCATCATTATGCAGAAGCAAAACCCTGCGCTTTGACAAACCAAAGGTGGCCTCTCCCTGAAACGATTACTTACAGGAAATGGTATAAAGATCGTTTGTATATTGGAAGCTTATCAGCGCACCCATTGGGTCGAGGCGGGATGCTCAGTCATGGCAATGTTCTCATCCTTGGCGGTGGATGTACCACCAGTCGAGCTGCTGTTGTCACGGTGGCTGTGATAGTTGTCATGCCCCATGTCAATGTCAGAGCTAGTCGGATGGTCGTCCTCATCTTCGTCAACCCCATCGCGACGACGGATGGCTCGGACGAACCAAGGTGCCCGGCCGGAACCCTTCCAGGTCCAGTATTCTTTGAGGTCGTACTCGCGGGGTTCGATTGAGCCACGGGAAAGGAAGACGACGATACCAATGAGTCCGTTGAGGACGGCATAGACGAACACACCCCTAATTAAGCTGGTTAGTTAAAATTAGTGATAGGCTGGGGGCGAGACTTACGCGATGAGACCATAGGCTACGCTGTAGCTGAAGGGGATAAAGGTCATGACGACAAACGAGGGGAGAACATCGCCAATGTATCGCCAGTTGATCTGGGTGATTTGGCGGATCATCATGCAGCCGACCTGTCAACACCTGTTAGTTCTCTCCTGGATATAGGCCAAAGGTAAACTTACCAAGATCAAGGTGCAGCCAGTCGCCCAAGGTGGAACAGATGCAAAGACAGGCGCTAGAAACACTGACACGATAAAGCACAACCCGGTTACCATGGCCGTCAGCCCTGTCCTTCCTCCTTCAGCAATACCGGCACCACTCTCGATGAACGCCGTAACAGGCGAACTCCCAAATAGGGCGCCGACTGAGATGAAGGCAGCATCGGTACAGTAGGCAATAGTGGAGCGAGGAAAGTCGCCGTCACGAGGGTTTACGACACCACAGAAGCGGACCATGGAATAGAGAGTTGCGGTGGCATCTATGATGTCGACGTAGAGGAAGGTGAAAAGGGCGAGGGCGAACTGAGAGGCTGGGGCCTCGAAACCCCACTCAAGTTGGTTGAGTGTCTTTTCCATTGGATGCCACACCACGACTTGCTTGAAGAATTCGAAACGGGAGTCGCCTTCGGGGGAGTGAGGGAAGTATGTGATTGTGGTGTTACGACTGTGAATGTGAGGATGGTGAATAAGGGGGACAAGGAAGCATTGACTTACGGCCAGGAGAGGATAGAGACAAGAGCGATACCAATGATGAGGGCATACTTGATACGGAAGGCCATGAGGAAGGCTGTCACAATCCCACCGCAGAAGACGGCAACCCAAAGCTGTCATAGTCAGTAACCAGGTCTCCGCCCTACGAGTATAGATAGTCGACTCACCTTGGGACTCGACATCTGGCCCTCGGTACACATGCCTGTTGCCTCATCAATCATCTCTTGGGGACATCCTCCTAGGGCAAGTGGCGTAGCTGTCCAGCCACCGGTGATGGCACCGATACCAGCCGAGTACGACAGCCCAATCTCGGTCAGAAAGAAGCCGATACCAACACCCGTGGCAGTCTTGATAGTGGCGGGGATGAGCTTGACGAGCCACTGACGCATGCCGGTGAGGGCGAGGAAGATGAAGATGAGACCCTCGACAAAGACGGCTGTCAGGGCGAGACGGTAAGAGATGGGACCACTGGCGTTGTATCCGACAACTTGGAAGGCAAAGTAGGCGTTGAGGCCCATACCGGGGCTGTCTATCAGTCAGCATTGACTACGACGTTGGAAGAGAAGGGAGATATACGCGATGGCAACGGGGAGGTTGGTCATGAGGCCAAACATGAAGCTTGCCATGCCGGATACGGCGGCAGTAGCAGTGACAAGGTCTCGTCGTACATCTGGTGTGGTCTGTTAGTGATATCCTGTGGAGATACCTGGTGTTGGCTTGCCTTCTTTGCAAGCGACATATTCGTCAATCTTGTCACAGGCCTTTCGATCAGTCAAGTCGCAGACACAAGTACCTCCAGTCTGAGAGAGCAGTGAGGCCTTGGAGTGTGTCAGTAAAGGGAGTGTAGCAGGAGGCGGAGGGCGGCATACGTTGACGGCGATAATATATGCCATTGTGGCAAAAGTCGTCAGGCCAGCACGAATCTCTCGAAAGAAGGTGGCTCCTTCAATCTGTTTGGGCTGAATGAGGATATCAGATTAGTTTAAAAGATCATAGAAATAGAGAGTAAAGCCCTTACGTGACCGCTGCCGGAGAGGTGGAAGAAGTGGCCGAAGCGCGAGGTGGTGATATAGCCATTGACACTATCCAGAAAGTCGCGAACACCGCAGAAGCGAGAGCGTCCCCCCTCTTGGGAAGTGATCGAGGTATCTTCATGGGGAGTCATCATCCCGTGGGGTGGCGGAGCGGTATCCATAGTCGGATGAGGGTTTGCTTGTGGTGATTCTCCCGCAAGCGCGTGGAGGCAGAGTTGAAGCGGAGAGGATTCACTGACGAGGCCGAACAACTCTTCACTGCGGGAAAAGAAACCCTCAAAAGAAAGAGAAAAGGAGATGGCAAGGCTTGGCTGATGATGCCAATCGAGGCCCGGGAGAGTGAGTGTGACACCGAGCGAGGTGAAGAGGGGAAGTCTGTCTCTCGGTGATGTCCAAAGAATGCGGAGTGAAGTAATGTGAAAAAGGGTGTGCAAGGAGAAGAAATAAATTTCTAGTGCCGGGCTGGAGAAAGTGACGGAAGGAAGGGGCATGCAGTGCGAGATAGGGCAGGGTGAGTGGCAGGCACCTGGCAGCCAGCTGGCAAGGGCAAGGGCACTGGCGATGGCCTCAAAGCTCCCCTATCTCTACCATTTTTTTATTTTTTGCAATACCCCGCGCTACCAAACCTCAGAGAGTATCTGCGCGTTGAATTACTGGGAAAAAGCTACCGAACCGCTGGTTTGGACACAAGACTCGAACTTTCGAGTCCAAGTTGCGAGTTGCGCAGATGCACAGGCACAGGCACAGGCACGACATAACCTCCTCCAGAAAAGGGAGAGATTCGTGGGCAGAGGTAACATTGGGGTGAGTTTTTGTACTTGCGAATATCACGCACTGTTGATAACGCAGCCTGGTTTGTCGTCGAAATGACAAAGGGGGAGGGCATTGTTTCCGGCTGGACATGTATCACCAGCTACTTCATTGTATACAGGGGCCAGGGTATTTGATGACGATAAGAAACTGAGGCTGGGGTTCTGGTGCAATTTATACGAGTTTATATCAAATAGCCAAGGATAACTACATCTATTGCATGGATTTCCTGGAACTATACGAAAGCCCCTTTTGAAAGACTAGCCCATCAAGGCATATCGTACCTTGCTTTCCAAAGACATCATTTCTATCCAATTTTCCATAGAGATACGCTTCAACCAATAACCTCCACGTATTATTTTCAACCACCTGATGAACTGGTTCATGCATCTCCCATGGTTGCACAGACCCGGCGTTCTCGTCTCACCATCTGCAGCTCGCCGGCACTCATCAAGCGAGACGGCGTCCAATCTGCACGTCTTCGGGAGACGTGGCTGGACGATGCAGAAGGTGAGACAATGCCCGGGCCTGTACATGTCCGAAATGAACTCGTTGTCAGCAGAGGGCTGTGATGACATGGAGAGTAGCAGGTCAACTCGGCCGTGTTCAAAGACCGAGATTTATATCAGTTGCAAGCCACGCTTCAATAGACGCTTCACATAGATGGGATTGAGGGCCTAAGTGATTGATACTGATAGGATGGACCCCGGCATCTGGCCTCAGGCTTACATGTCTGGTGATATATGTGATATCAGCGATGCGCTGCCATGAGGCTGTGTGACTACGCTTGACCAAATAAGTTGATTCATCCGTCTCTGTTTCTCAGAACTGCTCACATGGCCCATCAGCTCATTCCGTATCCATGGATCTTGCGTTAAAGGATCGTGGCTGAAGCTGGACGTGCTTGCTTCTCATGCACACTCAGGCATGGACTCTGGCCAGGCAGACTCCCCCAGGGGTAAGCTGAACTGTGTCTGAAGGGATCATTGAATGGTCAATCTATTGGTAAAAGAGTGAGTTTGAGGTGATCAGATGGACATGCCCATGATCCCGTTTGTGCCCTGGAGTTGGGTTGCTGTTCATCTCCTTTGGCTTTGATTCTCCCACACTATCTATGAGTCGAATGATGCTTCAACTCACCACCACAACTGTCTCTAAATCCAACGAGCCTTGATCTTCTTTGCCCTTCCTAGAACCTATTCACCACATACTGTGGCCGTTTGCCTTCTACAGAGACTTTCGCCCAATAGTGACGTCGCACCTTGACCGTCCACCTAGCTCGCAGTGTCAGGCAGCTGGCGACACTCGTCTATTGTTCAGCCAGCTCTAAGGGCGCAAACAGAATACCAACGGCGCGAGAAATACTGACTCTTGGGTGAGAAGTTTCCAGAAGACCTCTACTATTTCCTGTCACCCTCCACGGCCTCGCATCCGCGCGAAACCCTCACCTCACCATTCCTCCATCACTCTCGCATTCTGCGCACATAGACATCACGACACGGCATTTTTGTCTCAATCTTCGCTTTTGAATCCTATTAAACGCTTAGAGACGCGATAGATTTCGATCTTGGTCGATTTAGCCATCGCGATAGCTTCATCCTACCAAAGCGACCGCACCACTTGTCAGCCCTCGATTACACCACCGATAGCCACCTGCCACCTCTTCCACATTTATAACCGAGAAGTGCCAATTGCGGCCTGGGCTGACCATGTTCGACGTCATGTGGACAGACCCCGATCGGGAGCTGGTGGGCGAGCATCGGGCCAAGAAGGAAAAGAAGCGAGAGCGAGAGCAAAGGAACAAAGAAAAGGAGCTGGAAAAGTCCATCGCTCGACGCTCCCTCTCCCTCCGCAGCACCAGGTCTTCCGCTGACTCTCCCTTTGGTTTCCTCCGAGGGCGCAAAGCGAAGCAGGCAAAGGCCAATAGCAGCCACGCAAAAGTAAACTCGGGGGGTCTCTTGACACCAAGCATCGTATCCTCCCGATCTCCCAAGTCGTCAGCTTCCGATGCGGGCTGCTATCGTCAGTCGGCGCTGCTGGCTGATGTCTCTGACGCCTCGCTCGGGGCGACGAGGGCGGCTAAGGGAAGCAGAGCCTCTGGGTCAGAGACATCGCGTCTGGTGCAGCCTTTAGGACCTGCTTCCTACGTCACCAAGCGCACCGAGGTATCCTGGATCCCTCGCAGCTCTGAATCAGACAACCCGGACCTGTCTTCCGAAGTCTTCATCTCGTCTGAGGCGGATAGTGACCCGCCCATGACACCGCCGGGGTCTGCAGGAGACAGGTATGCCATCAACCTGAAACTGGGAGTGCTGTCGCTGACAGGAAACAGAAGCTTCCCAGCGCCACTCCTCAGACCAGATTCACCCGTAAGCCTGGTTCCTGGCGTTAGATTCATGGCTCAACCAAAGGCGCCCCTCGCGATCACGTTCAAGCCAAACGACCCCGACTCGTGGCGCCCGCCGGAGGAATGGGAGTGCTTGGAACAGGAAGAAGCCAAGAGGGCGGAGCGCGATAGCGCTGACAAGAGCTTGTCGAACGAGCTTGATCAGATGAGTCTTGATGAAGGCCCAGACTTGGAGACGCTCCAGAAAGAAGTAAAGCGCATGGCGGTTGCAAGCCCCAGCGTGGTGCTCTCACGAATCAAGGAAGTATGGAACACGGCCAACGAGAGCCTCCACGAGGAACTAGAGATGGAGAAGAAGCGATGGATGCTGTCTACTCTGCATCATCTTGACCCGGTGCCCAAGGGTACTGCTGGTTGTTCGTCGCCGTTTGCCCGGGAGTCTGGGAGCCTGAAGGTCCTGGCACTCTATGAGTCTCAAGGTAATAGTCCCACAACCAGGGCATCGGTAGGATGCTAACATCTATAGCAACGACCTCCTACCTTGCGGCGCTTCACCCAACTAAGCAGATCTACCACTTGGCAGCGACACCACTCTCACACGCCAAGTTTCCGAATGTCCATCCCGTGGTTGTGCCCTCAGTGTCTCCGTCCAACTTTCCCGTCGCGCCCAACCTTTTTGAGACAGTCTACTCACTTTCGCTGCCGGCTGTCTGCTCATCCCCAGACATTCCAGGCGTACTTAAGAATATCAGCAAGTGTCTACGACCACGAGGTTCTCTGCAGCTCACCCTCATCGACCCGCTGCCTTGCGCAGGAACGCTTGGTCATCGCATGCGAACTTGGCTTGAAGACAATCTACTACTCAACCTGGAGCGACAATTTAGGTGCATGAACCCTGGCAAGCTGTTTCCTGACTGGCTTGGCGATGCTTCCCTCCGAGGCCGAGGCAGCACCCTCACAACAGCCAAGTTCTACGCGGTGCCAGAGAGCGTTCGCAGCCTGGCCGATGAAAGTGATCCGTTCATTGACCGGACCCGCCCTGATAGAGAGGTGAAGGCAGAACTTCGAAGCCTCGTAGGCCGGATGCTGTGGATGGAAGTCTGGGGCAGTTTTGTCACTGCAGAGAAATGGTGGTGGGAGGATGAAGGGTGCGTAGAGGAGTGTCTTGAACTGGGTACCTTTTGGGAGTACAACATGATCGAGGGAGTGAAAGATAGAGAGATCTGAGAAGCGTAGAGGTTGTCTTTGGAAGAGCAGACGAGACATTGGCCTAGACCATGGGAGAGGTTGGGAAGAGGGCCCTCGGGTTGCAAGACGGCGGCCTGTTGCTGGTTTTCTGCGTTTGCATTTTTCTCTTCTTCAGTCGTAAAGTCTTCTGACACGAAAGTTATGGGGAGAATGGTTGTTTTCAGCGGAAGATACCCTCAGGGTGGGATGGGGTGGTCAAGACAGCCAAGGCAAGAAGAGGATAGGAGCTTGGCTCTATGTACGGATATGGCCAGCATAGCTAAAAACGCTCTCTTTTAAAGTATTCATGGTATAAAGCCGTGGCGTAGCAATTATATGACTAGCCTGTATGATGGCATTGCTGAATCGACTCAAGTAGGCTAAACGCTTAAATACAACCCTTCCCTAACTTGAATGTGCGCCGAAATAATCATTAACCTCTCCATCTTCCATAGCTGACGACATGTCTTTCCTGGCCGATCTGAGAAACGGTAGTTCAACCAGAGACTAGTTGCTAGCTGGTGATAAGCCCGAGGGCATGTCTTCTGACACTTGCCCACACAACGTGTTGCATGGCATACCATTTGGTCCTGTCTAGTCAGGATGTTGCTCTACTTCGACGTCGTCGGTGTCGGACTCAGAAGTCTGCTCTTCCTCGTCACTTTCGCTCCCCTCTATATCATCATCATAATCCTCATCACCTGAGCCATCAAGATCGGAGCCTTCATCTTCAGTTACGCACTCTCCCTCCTCTTCATCCGAGCTATCCCAGAGGTAGCCATATTTTGACCGAATGTCCCAAACAGGAGTGTTCAGTTCAGTCCTCAAGTCGTCAAGATAATCCTCCACATCATCCAATGCCTCGGCCCATTCCTTGTGCTGGATCCTCTTGTCGACAGCTCGATACCAACCAACAAGGTTGTCGCGCTTCCACTCTTTTTCTTTGTCAATCAAAGGCGTCAGGTGGCCCCGTGCCGTAGGAGCGTCTTGATTCAGCAATGCACCGAATACCTGGTTTAGATGGTCAATGTCACGTTGTAGGTTTCGATCCCGGATGCCTTGGTAGAGTTGAATGAAGGCTTCTTGTTCAGAGGGGTTGGGCCGACGGCTGTCTCCAAGTCCATATTCAGAGGCATGGGTGACATAAATAAATTCATCCCAAGGAGTATTGCCATAATAATTACAATGATAAGGGTTAATGCTAGAGATTTCTTGATGGACCAGAAGCTCCAGCATGTCCAAGTGGGAGAACCCGGCAGCGAAATGCAGTAAACTGGACGACTGGTAATTGACAGCGGACAAAGAGCAGCCAGCCTCTACAAAGCATCGCACAGCTGGCACGTTGTTATGTGTCAATGCGCGTAGTAGCGGTGTCTGCCTTGAATTATTAGGTGCATTAATGTCGGCTTTAGCCACAAGTAATATGTCGATAATACTTCTGAGATTGTCGAGGCTAGCTGTATTTGAATTCTGTGCCAAGTAATCGAGTGGCGTGCCGCCTTGGCTGTCACAGGCCGTTGCTGATGCGCCAGCCCTCAATAGGAGGCTCACCAACTCTGGTGAGTTTTTGCTCACACCATAGTGAAGGGCCGTTGCTCCATAGCTGTCCACAAGGCCCGTGGCACCGCCGGCCTTGAGTAGGATCTGTGTAGAGTCAAGGGCTTCAAAATCGGCAGCCATCATCAGCGGCGTCTGGTCGTCCCAGGACCTCGAGTTGACATCGGCTTGTGCAGCGAGCAATGCTTTGATGTCCTCGGTTCGATTGAATTGAGCCGCTAGGTGGAGAGGTGCATGGCCGGTGCAGTCGAGCGTGTTGATGGCCCACGGCTCTCTTTGGAGGGCTTCCTGCAAACCCTCGCCTCTATGAATTGCCTCATGAACCTGGGTAGCCGTTGTCTCTGGCTTGTCTTTTACAAATTCGACGACCTTTTGAAGAAGATACTTCTGGTGCTCATTCAGGTTCCAATATCGGAGCGAAAGGTTTGCCCAATATAGAACATTCCTGGCCAAAGTCAACCTCCACATCCTGAGACAAGAAAGATAGTTCCTACCTAGGAAACCCAATTTCATGCAAGATACTTTCCCATTGGCATAGTAGAACTTCCACACCAGCGAAAAACCCATTATTGATTGCATACTATACAATGGACAGATTAGCGCGACTGTTCAATGAAGCAGTCATTCGGGGGCCTATCGCCAACCCACCTCCATGAGCCCTTCACCAGAAATGGTATGGTCATTCGGATGAAAATGCGACTCCATGATGGCTCGCCGTACTACCCCGCTTGAAGCTTTAAGAATCCCCCAGATATTGGCGTTGAGATCGATTACAATGGTTGGGCGGAGCGATATCGATATCCCCGTTTGACTGCTGTAAGAGGCTTTGAAACTGAGTGCCCTGGCGAAGAACCGCCTTGGAACTTGGTACTCCAATCTCAGTCGTGCAGAGTCTCTACGTTTACAGCTAGGGTCGGAACAGGCTTGTCGACGATGACCGGGCAGGTCGATGCAACGAACAAGACAGGATCCCAGTAGGGACTGTAGCCACCCTTGACTTTGGTAGCTGCTCTCAGAGAAGTGGCATCGGCATCGGCAGTTTTTTTGAGAACAAGTCAATTGTCCAGTGGCTATTGAGGTACTCAGCTGAATGTAGTTGCTTGGCTGCGATTCTTTTCGACTCTGAGGTGCCGTAAGCTCCTGTCCTTGGCCGACTGGCTGCTCCTCGGTATCCATCACAGTTGGGTCGTCTGGTAGCGCTTTAATTTGTGGCTCCTCAATCGATGGTTGTGTTGTAAGCATCTTCATAGAGAGGTCCATGAACATGTGAGCCTTTGTATGAAACCTGCCATCCGTGTCAACTCTAGTTCCTCTCGTACGATAGGAGAAACCTTTCAATGTTAATACTTACTCAGCCTCGAGCAACATTCCGTTGGACATGACTGCAAAATGCAGAGTACTCTTTGCGTTCTGCATCTTCTGTTGAAGCTTCTTGATGTTGCTTCCCTCCAGCAGCCATTTCATCTTCTTCGTCTTCTTGATCTTCTTGCCCCCTTCGGTTATTTCGCGGACACAACCCTGCAAGATATTGTTCAGTTCGTTGACAACTTCACCCAACTGAATGGCGGCTTGGGTGATGAGGTCGTGTTCAAGTGGAATCGGCGAGGCATGTGGGATCGTTCGCTGTGCTATCTTCACCATACATCCTACCAAGTCCAGCTGAAGCGCCCAAGTCAGCATCAATCCGTACAAATCGCGAACGAATACATACCTCTCTCTTCAGGTCATTCCAGTCATCCTGGATATCTGGAATCTCGCGAACCAGGCTCACGACATGTTTCCCGGCCGCCAGGCCCTGCACCACAGATATGACGCTGGCTACAGTCCCAAGCACTTCCATGATGGGTAGCAATGGGCTTCTGGCTCAAGAACTCGGAGTGCGGCCGTTGGCAATATAATTTCGAGGCTCGACTATCGCTGGGTTGGTGAAAATGAAGATGAGGGAGCCAAGTTGTCAGATCAGGCTCTGAAGTGAACCGCCTTTTGGAAGTCAGGCTCCCAGGTCCTGATGCTGTGGCATCCATGTCAAACCGCCAATCAGAAAGTACAGAGACACAGCCGCGGCGCGTAAAGCATCGAGACGCAGAAGAAATAAAATCTGCCTCGTTGCATCGCCCTGGTCTGCCCAAAATGAGGCGGCTGTGACGGGCTTGAGTTTGCCTCGCGAGAAATAGAGATGAGCAAGGCACCCGCACAACTGGTAGGTCAACGTCATAAGACTTGGTCCGTTTGCGACTTCTAGCTGGGCTGAACGTGGAGATTTTTGTCATTTGAACCAACCTGGTCATGCTTTCTCACGCATAACTTGCGCGATGGCAGCGCAGATGTAGTTCGTTGGTGTGTAATTTTCGGCAGTCCTTTGGACCCCCATCAATTCCATGGACAAGTAGGGGCTTTGGGTGTATTCTTCTTACGCCCTATACTACCAAGTTAGAGCGTATATTTACCTGGTTGTAGTGTGAGCAGCTGGCAAATGCATAAGAAGAGAGCCCAAACACACCCTCCCAATACTCCTCACTTCGCCATGATATGCTAGGCTAAGCTCCAGGCCATCGTCCATGTGCTTGTGTCAGAAAGACACCAGAGCCTGCCATTTGAGGCCGAGGACAAGATATTCACCAGCTCATCAACAGGCACACAGAAGAGCGCGGAAATGGTGCCTTCCCAAGCAGAAATACCGGGCGCACCATCATTTCCATGTCCGACTTGGACGGCATCGTGACTATATGGACACATCGACTCAATAGGGATTCGTGGGAGCACGGTGGCTTAGCAATTGATGGCTAACATGACCCGGTGGACTGGTGGTACGAGTGTGCAACCTCCGTATCTGGGTAAACATAAAAACTAGGCGATCCAGAGTTTACGGAATGACTTAAACTTTCTGAGTAGTCGGCATAGTTAGATTAGGATACTCATTGTTGCAGGACACCCTACCATCGCTCTCACCACCAAAGGGACAGCATGACCTGATAGTCCCATACGCTCGGGCCTCTAACAACCTCGCAAACCACGTTTGCATGCGCACATGGACAAGATCCCAAGGGTACATCCCGAGAAGCCAACGGTTGCTGGCCTGCATAGCCGTGAACCGAGGATATTGCCTATGCCAAGCAACCGGCTGGACGGGACACATCATGAGCAAGTTTCTCCAAAACGACCATTTTTCAGCTCTCAATGAGGGGAAGAAAAAGCCACCACAGTAGTGAATAGCAGACCTGGGGATGCCTTCACATTCGTCTTCCCCGCAAAACGATCTTGGCATCTTGCCAGCAAATCTCAAACTTCCCCGCATCCTGCGTCCTTGGCAGCGAGCCGGATCCCTTGTCCCTGACCCTTGTTTCCTGCGC
The DNA here is from genome assembly GCA_013623625.1 of Fusarium setosum. Lineage (NCBI taxonomy): Eukaryota > Fungi > Ascomycota > Sordariomycetes > Hypocreales > Nectriaceae > Fusarium > Fusarium setosum. The sequence goes on along the minus strand of JABFFE010000474.1, from coordinate 20,897 downwards.
TGTGCCGGCCCGGATCAGACGATGGATGCTGCTGACACGATGTTGGTTTAAAAGACCATGTCAAGTCTCTGGCGAGTCTAAACTGAATAGAGTCGTCTATACTGCTCTGCAAAGTGATAGGACACCATCTCGGTGTTAAGCGTGCATTTGCAAGATTATGCTGCGCCTCCTTGTCCCTTAGAATGTGTGTGGGCCCTAAAAAGAACGGGAATTGTGACAAGACCCAAAGTCTGTTTTATTACATCGAAAGATAGAGTTTATCGATAATGAATATCCCGAACATCAGCTACCGAAAAGGAAGCTCAGCTCCGACGAGCAACCACCCATGGGCCACCTGATCCGACACCAGAGTCCCATTGCATCCAGAGATCCTCTCGTCAATCTGTGAATGCATCCCATCAATCTTGAAGAAAAAAAGGGGGCGGCGAAAAACAAGAGAAAATCGGCCCACAAAGCCCATCCCCCGGATTTTCCCCAGCATTCTCTTCCATTTGCGTGTTTGTGAACGGCATCTTGAACCTCATCCTCTCTTCTTACTCAGCGTCATCATAAACACATCCGCCCTTCTCCGCCTTTTTGCACAAAATAATGCTCCTTTCCCTTCTCCAAATAATCATCATCTCCAATTCTCTAGCCTAGTTAGCATCACTCCCTCCGGTCGACCGGGTACACGCCCCCTTTACGTGTGATTGACACATACGCTATTCCATCCCATCCCCTGCTCACCGCGTGGTCTTGCCTCTCTTGCTTGGTGCTTACCAGAGCAAACCCACGTTTTTCCCTCGTGTGCTTGATTCTTTAAACCCTCAATGCACAGTCTCAAGTCTGAGCGTGCCTTGGATACGACGTAGCAACGCAATCACTTTGCCGTCGGGAAAAGTTCTTTGCATTCTTCTGCATAGAGACCCATAACACTTTTCTTTTGCAAAGAAAATCTCGTTGCTAGCCTCACCTGGCGGTCCAGGACTCCCAGCCCGTCCTTTTTGTTAATCGCCCGCATGGAATCCGCGGCAAAAGAAAAAATGAATCTCGGATGGCGGGTCTGTCAGTGAGAAAAAGCAATTACGAGATTGAGTAACAAGATGTGACAAGTCGGCATTTAATGACTCGACTAGTAAACCTAACGTCGTAGCGCTTCTGGAGACTGAACTGAGCTTAGATGGACCTGAACGACCAACACTCGGCCATCAATGGCGGCCCCTGACATGGACAGAATGGTCTCCGAATCCAGACTCAAATCTCGTGAAGTGAAATCAGTGCTGGGAGTCTATTCAGATACTCATACAAGCAGCTGTATATACCATCAACTCCTCCTTCCCCCTATATACCAACATGGTCTCCTATCCATCAGATGCACATCTCTAGCCCTTAACTAGGCTTTTCCATAAACACGTAAACACTTGCAACTCGAAACTGGGTATCCATCAGCTCCATCCTACTATGGATGGCATTGCTGTCTGCGCCTTTCCTCCATCAACGTTCAATACCTCGCTATCCAACACATGGCCCATCCGTAAAACCCGTGTCTTCATTATATATGATAATACAAAAGAAAAGGGAAGCCAAAACACGCTTCAAATTACGCACATCATACGTGCAGGTGATCTCTTCGTCCGTCGTCCGAGTTTGGTCGACTCTCGTTGGCCAGTTCTGTCATACTCTCCGTCTCGTACTTATTCGAGCGTGTGTTGTTGGATCGGAACTGGCTAATATTGGGTCGATGGTGATGGACGCCAATCTCAGGCGCCATGCCGCCCACGAGCTCCGTTACATCTGGTCTTCGGCCGAGACGCAGATCGGTGAGCAAGCTCTTGCACGCGCTCCAGGAAGTCACCATGTAGATGAGGGCGTTCCAGAACCCCTGAAGAGGGAGAACAAAAGCACTCATAAACTCCAGTGGCACCGATGAATTCTTAGTGTGAAACACCGAGTACACACGGTTGGCGCTTGACGGGATCCATGTGATGAGGATGGCTGTGAAGAAGAGCAGGGCACACTTGGTATACTGCCACGCTGCATTGCTCAGTTCGCGGTTTCGTCGTCGAGCTGGGTTACCTCCCGAACGCTGCGCAGGGGCTTGCATGCTGGCTCGTGCCTGTTGCTGCTGGATGGGAAGCACCATATCGGCAATATCGCCGGTGCCCGCCTCAGCCGAGATGGTGACCGAGTAAGCGCCGTTTGGATCTTGCGGCCCGTTGACATCTGGCGCTCGGCGGCCCATAGGTTGAAGATGAATCGCGTTGGGAGTCACCACCTCGGTCGTTACCGACACTTCCGTGGTCTTAATCGTTCCGAGAGCGTCTCCGATAGAGGTGAGATCCTGATCAGTCGAACTGAAGTTGTCGAGTTCCCTTCGTTTACGGTAGATGGTGTGGCCAGCGCGAAGGTAAATGAAGATGGTGATAGCAATGACGACCCTGTAGTGTGTCAGAACCAATCTTAGCATCGAATCCGGGATCTTCTTACCAGATGGGCCCGTAAAAGGTGATGATACGCCAGATATCCCACTCAGGACTCACCCAGCACCATAGTGTGGCATCGCCGTACATTCGCTGCCCCTCGTCGTTCTTGATAAAGATGTAGACAAAGGCGGGGATAAACGGGATACCGTAACAGCCGATGAGATAGGGGATCTCCATCTTGCGTAGTCTTCGGGCGTCAAACTTGAAGTAAAATGTCAAGTACACATTGATGGCCATGGAAAGAGTCCAGAAGGCATCCGCCGGCATAAACCTGGTCATGTCAGCGTCTGTCAGAGGGAGAATATCATCCCGTCTACCTACATCTGGATCAAGAAGGCCTGAAATTGACAGCCTACCGAATGCGTTGAGCCCAGATATTGCCTTGACATTAATGTCCCGACATTGGTCATCATGTTGCCAAAGGAGGCGTAAAATACTAGACGATTGATCGGTTTATGGAACGCCTTGGAGGACACGAATGTGCCAATGACGAAGAGGGAGCCCAGCAAAGACAGAACTGAGCATACTCGCTCGATGATACTGACAGCTTGCAGTTGGGACGGATTGAGGGCCTCCGACGACGCCATGGTGATGGTGATGTTGGTGGCGAGGTACTAGGAATAAAGACGAGTCGTAGAGGAATGTCGTTTCGTCAAGGTGAGAGCGCGGCAAGGTCGTCTCACCGCTGATGGATCATTCTCCCAAGCACAATTCGTCTTTTGGTGAAGGGTCGAAATAGCCGTCCAAATAATGCTGCTGGTGGAGATTGCCCCGGTTATATCGATTGACGAAAGGCAAGTCCAAGTCGAAGATAGAGAAGGAGCTCCGCGATGACGTGAAATGGGTTGTATCCAAAGTTCGGCGGTGATGACAATCGGCAGCCGAAGAACAAAAGGGCAAAGCAAGTCAGTCAGAAACAGGCCAGGGTGTTGATGATGTACTCCAGCAGTCAGATGGCAGGTCAGAGACAATGGAGGGGATGATTGGTCTGTCAGACAAGAGGGACGCAGATCATCATGGCACGGTAGAGCAAAGAAATGGGCAAGAGGTATGGATGATCGTGGGGCAGAGGGTGGAAAAGACAAGATACAAGTAGTCTTGTCCAGAAGAAGCCAAGACTCCGGCACAAAGGAAGACCGGTGCCTGTACAAGTTGGAGGGAGCAAGGGTTGGAGAGGGGAAAGACTCGAATGGTTCGAGGGGACGATCCCAAAGAGGAAGATGAGGCTGCAACAGTAAAAGAATGCTAAGGGAGTAGTTATCTCGGCGGTTCTGGGGGGCCAGACTAGAACGAGACGAGGAGGAGGAACAAGAGACAGAGAGAGAGGCACGGGAGAGATGTGCTAGAAAAGAAGGGTCTAGGTCGAGTTGGTCATGGAAGCCGTTGACGAGGGTGCCCCTGCGAGCATGGCATAGATGGGCCGGCTAGCTTGATGTGCTGGAGATGCGAGTGGGTTTCTGTATGTACACAAGGACGCACCATTAATGGGTCCCCGGGGGACAGACAGGCTTGGCCTTTGACGTAAGTAGATCGTAGATTCTTCTGCTCTCAAGGGATATCTCGGCGGCGTGGCGTAGTCTTGGTATGGACGTTAGCCCAGTAAAGAAGCTGGATAAGAAAACGCCTCTTCAAGCCAAGACAGCGGGAGGAACGATCGAGCCTCAAGCCAAACATGATGGCAAATAAAAGACTGGATGACAGAAGCCCAAAGCGGCATGGCCATCTTTCCTTTAGGGCTGTATCTATCACGACCGCAGCGTCTCAGCCGCCAGGATGGGCCAACCTGATGAGGTCTAGCTGAAGCTCAGAGCTCCATCGAGCCTTGTCGTCAAGGTAGGAACGTTGATGGATCATGGCTCGGGATAGACGATGGGATAGGCAGGGGTATTGAGAGAGTGGCGACGAATCGAAAGTGTTGGAGAAAGAAGAGGTTTGATGCGAGTGCGAAAAGCGTTGACATTGGGGACGGGAGTCCATAGCGCGGAGGCCCCCAGCGGGCGCAGGCGGCAACGACCCAGCGGGCTTGCAGCGCTGTGCATCCTCCCCTCTCAGCGGCGGTTGGCGGTTGTTGATGATGGTCGTGGGTGTGGTTGTGTGTCGAGTAGAGGCGTGCCTCGAGTGTGTGTGGAGTTTGTGGAGAAACCTGGTTGAAGAAAATGCATGCCCTGAGGATCTTGGGGTTGGTCAGCGTCCTCATTACGCATCGGAATGCCCTCCCATTGCCAACCAGCGGCACGCAAAACATCAAGTCCCTGACCCAGAAAAAAGCACTGACTCTCTACTGCTGACGTCTAATAATCCCGACCATTGATCTCATTACTCGCAACTCCGATCCACCAATGTCTTGTATCTAATCGAGAGAGGAAGGTTGCCGCGTAGCGTCAGGAACGGCGCGCCTCTTCACGGCCCTTTTTTACGTAGGGGGAACCTTCAGAGGCCCAGGCACCGCCGGAATCGACCGCTGCAGGAGATTCTCCTCCTGTGATCGCCCAGTCAAGCTTTTTCCAGGACCTTGTCATGACCTGCACTAGGACGCCCATCAACCTGACAAATGCTCCGAGAACTCGGCCAGCCAGACCAAAATGCCAGCGAAGATCTTGGCCCGTTCCCGAGACAGCCCGCCGATTGATTAATTAATTAATTAGTTTGAGGCTGCAAACCTCGGTATAAGTCAACGGCAGTCCTCTTTTTACTACTATCATGTGGGTTTTTGCTTTTGCCCCCTCCTTTTACTTTTTGGCCGCAAATCTTCCTGTTTTCCCCAGAGCCAAGCCCACCGTGACCCTCCCCCAGCTTTGGATCGCCCGCTGAAGGAAAGGGGATCCATTACACCCCTGAGGTCTTGGGTTTTCCCTCTCGTCTCGTCCGAGTCTCGTCGTACTTGGCGCGGGGTTTTTGCCACGACAGGGCTTGGCTCCAAGAGACCTGAGTAAAAGTGAGAATCAGCAGCTGGTTGGCTGTTGCGTCCAAGCCACAGACAGCTCATGGGATCCTTGCTGACTGCAGAGGGAGGCTTGGCATCATGGGGAAGAAGAGATGGGAAAGATGACGGGAGAGACGACATCGGCCATGGGGGCGGCAGATGGGGAGAGGGTGTCCGGGATCGATTCGAGTCTTTACTCACAACGTTGTCATCAATTGATGCCAGAAACAAGCTAAGGTGAATCATGGCTTGTCCTACCCACTGATGGATAGCTGGTGGTAAGTCAACAATGAAGCTAAACACCCTCTCTACTACGTGGGCGTATACAACTCTCCTTCACCGCTTCGATAAGCTCTAGGTTGCTCACAAGCAACTCTGACCTCTCTCACCTCTTCGCTCAGCATCTCCAAAACGTCCTACCCGTCCGTCCGCTGAGACACGGCCCCATTATCCGTCAGCGGTCACAAATCCAAGTGGAACCGCCCGTTGCCCACGACGGTCGAATCGTGGCTCTTGACCAACGGTTGCCAAGCAAATCCACGACTCAAGTTGGCGCCAGATCCTCCTCATTCCCTCTTAAATCCGTGGATGGCGTCGTTAGTCCGCTGCGTCAAAGCGCAAGCCATAGCGGTCGAACCCTAGACACCTGCTGTCTGATCTGTTCCTTGCTTTCCTCGTGCTTCGTTCTCCCAACTGCGAGGTTATGCTGCGTGCGGGCATGCTGCAAGCCATCTTTTGCTTGCGGCCGCCTGCAATGGAACATGTGGTGGAAAAAGCATCTCCTTGTTCGTTGGATAGTGAATGATGCGGACCTTGGAAAGATGCTACTGCTTCTAGAGCGATAAGAGGACCCCTTTCTCGGAGACTTTTCTGACAGGACTGACTGCCGATGGTTCCGGGTTTAATCTGTTTTCCACGCCGTCGACAAGAACCCTACGCCTTCCATCAACATCGTGACAAATGACGACTGTCCGCCGAGGTTTCAATCCCTTCACCCATCAAACGCGTGCGTCCCAGGATCTTGCCGCGCCGTCTCGTCGGCCACGTGTGGTCAGCGCAAATCATTTCCCGCCGGGGAAATCACTGGGCTCGAAATGCCACGCGAGAAGCCAGGCTGATTGATGCTGCCGCCAATATCGTGTCACATCGCGCCGCTCCTTCTGACACAGAGGGTACGCCACAGCAGAGAGGAAGAAGCCAACTATGATAGCTGCATGGTGTTTCTCCTTCAGACTCTCACACACATATCGCTATAGTGTAGGCAGTGTTATATGCCACGTTGTTGGTGTCCATGCGTGCGACCAGCCTCAATGGTCTGGTCTTTGATCCCCCAGTAGCTCATCATGCCATCTCGCTGCACACTGACGGCACAGTCAGCCAACTCCAAGCCTCGCTTGCAACCCCCAGCCCAGCTTTCCCCTCAGATCTTAGCCTCCCCCAGGTTTTTGCTTTTGCCTTTTTGTGTCTCGAGATGCAAACATCACCCCATAATTATAAGTTCTTTTTTCCTTTTGCCGTCCCCGCAACGGTAGTGCCAGTCGTTCGACAATCTGGCTTTGAGTGATCAGATCCCATTGCGAACCTGGGAAATCTGGGGCTGTGAGATTTCCTGGGACTGCAAATTCTGGGGTAAACAGTCGAGGTTCTGGGGGGATTTCTTGGCCCTTGGTCCGATGTTGAGGGGAAAAAAAGAAAAACCCTTCCCCCACGGTCTTGGCATGTGGAATGATTTTCCAGTCACCCATAAGCTTGAATCCTGCGACCTACCAGCCGGTTTAGTACACAGATGCTTCCCGCTGGTGCATCCTTCAAACAAAAACGTTCTAGTGGAGGGTGCGCCCGAATGCTCGGGTCTCTTCAGCCCCCGAGTCTAGATAAAATCCCATGCTCCCACGGAATCGCTTCAACCTTTGGTAGGGGTTATTTGAGACACAAGGCAGCAAATATGTACGCGCTTGTATTAGATGACATCAAGAGACTTGGGAGGCTACCCGGAGATCTGGTTTGGGTCTGGACCGACGCTATCTGCTGTCCGAGTCTATGGCTACGCACTAATCTTGACCCGACGGGCAACGACCGGATGCTATCGTCAACGACGCCTGAGACTTCAACGCCAGTCGAAATCATGAAAACACGCCACCGCTTCCCATTGTCCTCTGCTGGGCCTGCGAATTTGCCGCACGTGCCCTCGTACGCTCTTTGTCAAGACCCTGATAATATCCATCCCATGTTCCATGCCCCTGGTCCTGGCAGGGGAAAGACGCCTGAAGCAGTCATAAACTGATGGTCCGAAAGCCACAGCGCAAACCACCTTCCAGAGCAGGAAATCCCAGGCATCTGGTGAGCCCAGATTGTCGAGCATTGCTGTCACCTCGACAATCTTGATTGCTGTGCCGACGGTCAATCTACCCGGCACCCTCTGTCGCGTGACAATATTCTGTAACTTTAGCGACGCGGACAGGCACTCCTAACTGCAGCCTAGCAGGACTGAAATGTCGCAAAGGCCAGAAAGAAACTAGTCGGCGACGCCTTCAAGCCACAGTAAACGGCTCTGCAACCAATTCGCACTTTATCTCCCCCTTGCCTTCTCGAACCGTTCGTTTCGTGCGCTAGCTCAGTAGCCCCGGAATAGCATCAGATTCAGCGCTGGCTCTGGCTTGATTTGGTTCGCGATACCGTTTCTAGCGCTATCTTCGGACATTGAGAAGCTAGCGATGACGGCCTAGTTTCTAGAACGTTTGGTGAAATGGATCTTGGCCACGCTACTTGCATACTAATAGCGCGAGTCAGGCTCCTCGAGTTCGATCTGGGCTGCAGTTGACCTAGGATCCTCAACTTGGGCGAAAGAGACTTTGTTTCTCTAGCTTAGTTCTGGCCTCCGCCTTATCAGTACGCTTTCGTGACGGGAATGGGGCTCCGAAATATAGGGCTGGTATCTCACCTCGGTGATGCCTCACGAACATGCTTCGGCTCAATCATAGAATGCTGCTAGGGCCTTCTTTTCCTAGCCTAGTTCCCGTTGTGATCAGTCCCATTCATGGGCTTCCCTCCGGCATCGTTCACTTCCGTCGGCAACTCATAGGCAGGCACTTCATTTGCGGGCATCTCTGCTTCAATCGCAGTATCAGAGGTAGCACCTGGATCTATAGGTACAGTGCCTTCAAGCTCGTAGGTAGGACGCGGGACGCAATCTGAGGGAAGTTGCGCCTTGTATTCGACCTTGGACTCATCTTCGCCGGCCTCAACATGAGGAGCCTCTGGTGATGCGGATGCCTTGGGTCTCTGTCGTCGTCTCCACCAGCGGAAGCCAAAGAATCCAACAGCCGCTAGTAGAACAACTGATGGAACTACCGGTCCGACGATAGTAGCTGTGCTTGGGCCGTTGTCTAGTTCAGTTAGTTGACCTGCTGGTATATAAGAGGAGGCCTATCTGGTATACCGTCTGAATGCGAGCCAGCGCCCGCCGTTTGAGTTACGCTAACTGTGCGTGTCACCGTGAAGAAGTCTGCGTTGTTATTAGTCCCGACTTGGACAATGCCTCATGTCTACAACTCACTGCTCAGTGAAGCAGTTTGTGCCCCTGTCTTGGTGCCCATAACGACCGTCACGACACCGCCAGTGTAATCCGTCAGGACAGTTGTCGCACACTTGGCGCAGGGCTTTGTCGGAAAAAGCTCCTTGTTGGGCCCTGCCGTGGTGCCACTGCCCTTGCCTTTGCACTTGCTGAGGAACGGCCTGAACTCATTGTGCACATCGTCGCTTACAGAGTCCCTGCTCGAGTCGCTGTTGGTTTTCACGCAGTCCAGGCAGATGTTGTACATCTGCATGAATGAACCGCTCTGGTCGCATAGGTTGTCGGTGTTGTCTCCGTCCGAGAGACCTATCTTGTAAGCGCTATCTGTATCGAGCCAGATTAGCTCCTCAACGATTATCACGATAGTGTCAAAACAAGAGCTTACTGCAGTCATTGTAGCATTTCTCCGGGGTTGTGTCTCTGCGAAGGTGAAGATGTAGAGAAGCGTCCCGCTGAACGGCTTCTTCAGCTCCGAGGAAGCTCCTCCAAGCTTCCCCAGCATATTGTAGCATGAACTCCATGATTCATTAGTGGATGAGGTGTTAGTGCATCTGTCTTGGCCTCTGGGTCGGAAATATCGAGGACAGAGACAAGAAATAAAGCTAGAGCATGTTTCGGGTCGTCGGCGATTTTCGTATCTTCGCTATTTTAACGACACTCATGCGAGAAATGATCGTCGCCCATGTCAATGTGCGTGTCTAATAGGTTCATCGACATTGGGCACAGCCTGGCGATCTTCTCAACGAACTCAGCCTTGTTTGGCGGCGACGATCTCGTCTTACCCGCCACCCAAGAGAGTCGTTTCCGGCCGGTATAAACTGTTTCCAAAAACAAAAAACTCTGGTGGTCGCCCGATGGATTGGCCGACTAGTGCTGATGGAAACCAGTCTTCCTTTTCCTGTTGACGTGATTATTGTAGATCAGGAGGCTGAATCCTCCAGTTTCTCGCAACGTTGCAGAAGTAAGACGGCAACGCAACGACAAACGTCGAACGAACTGTGGTCTTGGTGCACATGATTAATTACCTTTTTGGGGGTATCACATTGTTGCTCTCGTATTTCAACCGTACCTTGAATATACACCATATCCAAGCCATAAGACAGCCACGCCCGCCCTTACTTATGAGAATCTGCCGCATCAGTCACTTTCTTCACCTGGTTCCCTTCATGAGTGTCTCCTTGCCTGGAATCCACTTCTGTTTCTTTCCCTTGTTTCGGGTCCCCTTCCGCAGGCTTCTCATGGGCGGGCACCTCATTTGCCGCCAACTCTGCCCCATCCGCACAAGTCGGATCTGGAACCGTAGGCGCCGAGCCTTCCAGCTCGTATGTAGGCCGAGGGACGCAATCTGAATGCAGTTGGGCCTTTTCCTTAGGCTCTTCATCGCCTTCCACGCGAGATTCCTGCGTCCTGACTTGACGCCGCCGTCGATACCAGCGGACGCCAAAGAACCCAAGGATGATCAATACTACGACAGATGCCACGACTGGCCCAACGATGGCAGCTATATTCGGCCCCGAAGAGTTTTTTGATCCTGTGAACGAGTTAGTCCTCAGCACAGCATTAAGAAATGTCCCCCTCCCCCCGTGATACCATTTGAGTCTGAGCCTTGGGCGGCGGTTGGCGCAGGCAGTTCCGTCACGCGATACGTGACTGTTTGCTTGAGCGTCTTTGTGAAAAGTCCCTCTTTGATCTTGAATTTAGTTTTGTGGCTCGGTTCGGGGGAAACGCCTTGAACCTACTGTTCAAGGAAGCTGTCTTTGCTGCCGCCTTGCCCCCCAACACGACCGTGATGACATTCCCCTTGTAATCCGTCATGACTGTCGTCGAGCAGCCGTCGCAGGCTATATCTGAAACTGTCGAGAAGGCTGTGAGGGTCGTGACTTGTCCATCATCGAGTGTCGATGTGCGTGTGTTCGTTATAGGCCCTTGGTCTCCGCGCTGCTCGTCGCAATACTCGATATACTTGTCAAATTCCGGCGTTATGTAACTTTGTATATCGGTTTTTGCTGAATCAGAGTTGTCCTCGATGCAACTTCGGCAAATCTCGAGGAGGCTCAGGAAGTTGCTGCTCTTGCCACATAACCCCGGCGTTTTCCCATACGAGGAGGCCACTTTATAAGCGTCGTCTATACATCGATGATGATTTTAAGCAAATGAAATATATAATATATATATATGTTTGGAAGGGATGGGAGGTTTACCGCAGTCAGCATAGCAGACGGCTGGCGTGACATCACGAAGGTGAAGTCGGAGAGGAGCACCGCCCTCATCTCGGGAAATAGGCGCAGATGCTCTTCTGGCGTATAGTAATAAAGACTTCATCTTCTCAGCGCGCACTCAGTACGCGCAGGAATTAGTTGTAAATTGGCCCTAGTGATGGCGAGTGGAAAAGAGAAGAAACATGAAGCAGGAGAAGCGCCCGTACCGAGGTCGGTGGATCAAGCCGCACTTCTTGTTGTCTCTTTTTTAAAGCCATCTTCGTAAATAGCAGGTGATCAAACAAGGTAGGATGCATATTCTGCAAGCCACTCTGGTTGTGTATCGGACGGAGCCTGCTTTCCACCTTCAGTTGGAGCGCAGCCTGGTTTGAAGCTCTACCTTGGTGGCGAGGATAGCCCCCGGTTCTTGCAACTCCCTCGCGGCCCGAGACCAGAGTGAATTACTCGTCCTAACCTGCCTACCAGAAATCTCAAAGAACACCAGGTAATTGCCTAGCGATATTTAAGTTTTTATGCTCGGTAGTTCCCAGCTATGTATTCAAGATCTCTGGTCTCGTTTCGCAGAATTCTCCCGGTGAACAAAAGTTGAGGGGTAGCCAACCTCCACATACCGTGGCCAGCCATTATTGGCCGTCAAGTTGGCCTCCTTGCAGCCAGGAGGGTGTGAACATTTGTTGAACCACCTCGGTATCTCGACATTGACGCCAAGTCCGTTGCTTGGTTATAGGTAGCGGAGCAGTCCGAGTGTAAATTGAGGCAGCGGGTTTTGGAGTCTCCAAGATGCTAAAGAAACAAGAAGTCGTACAAATTAATGAACATAGGGCTTGGTGAGCCTTGGCCAGCCATAGATGACCGCAGATCCCAATTGTAACTACCCAGGTACTCAATACTGTCATGTGTAAAGACAAAAGCCGCCTCCGTTTTCCATACTGTCCAATTGCATACGCCAGCAGTGTTTTCCCAACTCAGTCAGGGCAGCCCAACGTGGGCCCAACGTGCCTCGTGGTAACTATCCTCTCAGACCCTCGTAATTGAGGTCTATTGTAACCTGTCACAAATCCAGGCCAATCCAAGACTGGTAGTCCGTGGCTTGTTCGTGCCGACCAAATATCTTGACGCCAGCCCATTCACAGGATACAATTCTCGACTTCATTCAGAGCTTTGATGCTGGGGTGCCAATGACGGGAGGTTCGCGTAGGTCCAGCCCCGTTCTTTGTGTCTGTTAGTCGCGAATAACATCTTGGCAGGGGGGGGTCTAGGGCTATCATACCTTAGAAATTCAGGAGATTATTGCCATGAAACAAGACGTTATGCCAAGGCGGGACAGAAAAACACCACTGCAAGGTGCCAGACTGGCCAAGCTCAAGCCAGTTTCCCTCTGCTTGACTTGCTGGTGCTCGAGTCGTCAATGCCACCACTCGGCTATAATCTTCGGTCCCCTTTTCCACACAGACATGTAGTTTGTCTGTGGCACAGACACCAAATGGCTCAATGATCCAGTCTCGGCGGACGTGTCCCACGGTATCGCGATGGCCATCGGCATACTCAACCAGCATGCCTACTATGGTCTGAGCCGAGTCATAGCTGGCCGCTTGGTTGATACAGGGGTAGACCTTGGATATGGAACTCATGGAGCACGACGAGTACCAAAAATCGGCCGAGGGGTATCTTTGTTGTAGAATCCTTGAGATGGGAACCAGTCGAGCTATCGGTTTGTCCGAGACTTGGGTTTGGTCCTCGGGAAAGGAATCAGGGTCACCTTCTTCAACAACAGTAATACGCTTGACCACGTGGATGTCGGCTGATGGATCCAGATCGTTAAAATACAATCGGCATGGGCGAGGGGGTATAGTAGTTAAATCTGGAAAGGTGATAGACGTAGGGCGCCACTTCAGTTGGTACGTGGTCGGCGCAAGGAAGGCGGCCCGGCCTCGGCTTGTAACGAGCTAAACAAAAGCATCAGCTTGAGGTGTGACATCATGAGGTAAGGGGATGCGATCTGTACTAATTTTCCGGGAAATGTCCCGTCGGCGCAAGCAAGAGTCAAGATTATTCTCAGATGTTCACCTTGATCCAGTGGCATGAATATCCAGTGCGGCTCACCATCCTCACCATCTTCGTGAATGCTTGACAAGACTGGCATACTCACCTTGGCCTCGTCGCTATCTTTGTGGCTAAGAATGGCTAACAGCTCACCACGCAGGTTGACTGCCATGGAATAACCGGTAATACCAGGGGTGTTACACTTGACGAAGCGCATCCGAAGCCCCTTTGGGCATTTTCCTTCACTCAGCAGGCCAATTGGAACCCTTGCCCAATCCCCTAGTAGTCGTATGTCAACAGCTTCCATACCAAGAGAGTGAGGGACCTGCCAGCCGACGCTAGACGATGGGGAGAAGGACTGGCCGGACGCGGACTTGATATCTCGCATCTTGAGACCCTGCAACTGTGTTAGGACGTGATTGATGTAAGGGATAACTCGCTCACATCGGTTATGATGAAATGAGGGCCTTGAGTATCTTCCCAAGGTATTCGTCGCCACCATGCACCCGGCACAACCGGACGGTTGCAATCCCATGCCTCGGGGCGCTGACGCGAGACAAAGACGACTTGTCGAATTCCGAAATGGTCTTCGGCAACCAAAATGTCACTCTCACGCGCGTGTCCCAATATAGTAGTTGCTTTGCCGTAGTCAACTGATGTCGAGTTCCGCGGGAACTCGAGGACATGGATGTTGCCATCGCTCATTTTGGTTGTTGAGATTTCAAGATCTGGGTTCCGCAAGTTCCGGAGGTAAGACAGGCCATTTATCTTGATGAAAGAGGCATAAACAGGTAGCGCTAGGCTAACAGTGGTCGTCTTATCTTGCAAGAGCTTGTCCATCTGCTCCTGGGCAGTGATGGTGGCACTCTCGCGCACAAGGAAGCCGGCGATCATGGACCAAAGCTCACCTGGAAGTGCTGGATACCGGCCAGGCTTGGTTTGAAGGTTACGAGCCAAGGCGTTCTGAACATATAGAGCCCGTTGCTGCTGCTCACTGACCGGTGGCGAAAAGGTATAGCGAGTGGTGGCGAGGAGTTTCGATGTGATGGGTGGCAGGGAAACCTGGTAGCATTGACTGTGGAAGCAGACGCCTGACCCGGCCTGGGGCGAGCATGGGGTTTTGTACAGACAAAGGTGGAATCCTATGCCCAAACTATGGTCGCGACGCGTCCCAAGTCGACAAAATAGGAATTCGCTCGAGACGCGGCCATCGCCGACATCTGATGGGGTTAAACAGATGAGTTAGCACTGACGCCATAGGTACCAAGGTAGGTATTCATGGATGGATGTGACGTATACGTACGCGCGACAACTGGTTCATTTTCGAGGAATTCAAACTGGCATAACCCACATTGAGCCTGTGTGATGCAGTAGAAAGATGACGAGGGTTCCATGTTCTCAGCCATTACGAGGCGACGTGGACATGAGGACGTTGCAACTCTGGCATTGACGTGATCTGAACTGAGCAGAAGATGGTAGAGTCAAGAGGATGAAAGAAGTGTAAGAGCAATGGTCGACACTGGAATCTAAGGCCGACAGGCATCAAATGCAAAAAGGAGTGACGTGCAAACAGAAGGCGCCAATCTCGGCCTGATGCAGTTCCCCTCCATATCAAACGGCATCACATCTACAGTGCCTCACAAGCAAACATGCTTTGGTCCCATATGCATTTGGCCTTGTTGCATGTAAAAGCCCAATGGTTTTTCTATGCCATGAGACTACTCCACCGCTTGGCCGCATACACCGTATGCTTTAGGCCCCCGTCACAGTTTCCGTCTTCTTTGAGCGGACAGCCCAAGAGTGGCAACTTCATTAACCGACACCTCAACACGTGTATTAGGGTTTCCTGGAGCAATATGAGTTATAGGAGCTTGGATCGAGGCTACCTACTCGTGACTAGGTCGATGAATACATTCCGAATGCAGTTGGGGCTTATCGAAGTGAGCTATCTCTTGAACCGTCTTGAGTGCTTGGCGGAACTACAGGTCTTCTTTTGCGCTTTCTATACCACCAAATTCCTATCGCTTCAAGTACGACAGCAATGAAAACCGACGGGGCAATAGGTCCGGCGATCCAAGCTGGGTTACTCCTCGAGCTGCCTGGGCACGCGGTCAGCCGGGGCTAGATGGGGGAGACCACATATATCGCCCGACACACCGTTTGACTCCGAATTGCTTCAAGATGGAGTTGATATGTCGTACGTGTTGTGGAGGGGGCACCTATAGCAGATTCTTCACAGAGGTCTTCCGCTTCACCGGCTAGCCGCGCAAAGCACGTTCTGATACGACCCCAAGTTAGCGATGCCTCCCGTCCAAGTGTGCAATGTCTTGGACGGTTGCTCGCGTACCACATCGATAGCACTCAATAGGTGCGGCATCGCGACGATGATGCATGAATGTGTTGCTACCCCGTGGCTACGGCCGGCGGCCAGCATTCGCCATCCCCACTACTCAAACGAGACAAACAGAACACGGCGTCTCAAGGCAAACAAAACATTGGAAACCTGGAACAATCTGGATGCCTTGTATGTTTTCAAGCTTCGCTGACATCGCGTTGACGACCCACCCCTAAGGATGCGTACATGCCAAGATCACAAGCAGTTCAGCGGAGACCTGAACGCAACCCGATTTGCTTTCCACCCCAGAAGAGTGAAGGCAATCAAACGAGAGTGTTTGGCCGGTCCAGGAGGGGAGCACGAAGGTAACAGAAACATAGTTAGGACATTCTTTAGCGGACGGGAAAGTATCACAACAGGTCCACAAAAAGAATCAATAGACCAAAAAAAAGGACATACAACACCGAGGATTCGCTGGTCGTCACCGACCCAACTACTAATTCAGCACTCACCAGGTTATCGAACGGAGAGCAGACGGGATCCCGAGTTCTCTAGTGGCTATGGTCGTATGTGACAGGTCCATTCAGTTGCCGAACCTATCAAACATGTCCCAGCCTAGGCCCTCTCGCTGGTCCTTGGTCACTCCCAATTAATACGGTCATCGAGGTCGATGCAAGTAGCAAAAGAATTACTTTGCTTTCTCATTCACAAACCCCAATGGTTCTTGCAGAGTATTGCAGTCCCTCTAAGCTGACACGCTCTTCCAGTCCCTTTGGTCAGCGAACTCCAATCTTTGTTCTTAGCCTACTTCACTACGCCTAGTAAGCTACCAAAGAAGAATCGCTGGCTGCTTCAAGAGGCTAAGTGAAACCAAAGGTACCTCAAGGCACCGGATTTCTGAGGCTGAGTCGGCTTGCCATAATAATTACTTTCTTTGTTTTCGGTTTGTATGCTACCGCCTATGCCCTTCACATCCCCCTCTTCCCTAGGTACTTTTATCTCATCATTCACTCTTGACATCAAAATGTTACCCTCCTCTTTGTATGAGAGAATCTTGGACGAGAAGCTTCGAGCCGCAGCAATGGATCTTCTCCCCTACTTATTTGTTCCAGGACACCATGCCTTCTTCCCTGCTTGGGTCATCGCTGGGTAACCTGAACTTGTCACCATAACCTGAAGAACCCCGAACGACAACGACCTCAGAATACAACATGTCCAGAGGCCGAAACAAGCGCAAGAGACGATCGGCGTCTGTTGCGAGTCGCTTGGCGCGCGACGAGAGACCGGCATTGCCAGCCGCCCGACGTCGAAAAAACAGAAACAGAGGCCGCCGACGGCCCAATCCGCCCGCGAACCCTACGCAAGAGCCTGAAGCGAACCAAGACGGAGACGTGGACACAGATTCGCAGGGTGCTGAGGAAGCTTCCCAAGAGTCAGCACAACCGTGGCAGTCAGTCAACACGCAACTTGACAAGGTCAGCAGTGAGCCAGCCTCGAAGTGTGATGTCCAGAGACTATACTCGACCATCGGCAATATATATGCTCAAGTCCGGGAGCACGTCATGGAGCTTGGTATAGCGAAGGAATCCGACGATGACATGGACTGGCAGCCGGAGCCGACGACCCCGGTGTATTTGGTACGGTCGACTGTCGAGATATCGTGCTATCAAGATGGGACGGTCAATTGACCTTGCGAGATGATGCTAGTCAGAGAGACTTGAGCTGTGTGCTGACTGTGGTGACGGTGGAGGTGGATAGATGTATTTGGGATGGGGTGGTGCTTGTTGGGGTTGTTATCTTGTTTGTTTGGCGGGTGTTGGCCTGAATATCTCGGATAGGCATCAAGTGTCTGGATAGCAGAGATAATTGACTGGAGTATTTGACGGGAATAACCTTGAGGTCCGCACACGGCTCGTTGCTTGTGTCGACATGAGTTTTGAGCGATATGTGGATTTACCCTGAACTTGGGTCTGGTGCGTTGGAATGGCTCACGCAAAGCACGAGGCTACTTGGAAAGACGTGAGGCAATGATTTGAATTATCTGCATATGAGGCTTTGGCGATTATGATCTAGAGGTTGTCGCTGGCGGTCAGATTTTGGATCCGGAAGAGAAAGCAGGTAAACGGAGATGGCAGTTACCCTCGACTGCCTCAACCACTCCTTCCTTTCTACGCCTCATCCTAATAATCACTACCTACCTAGAAGAGCGTGACTCAAATCATGAGGTGATGACGTCCTAAGACTTGCCATTCCCTAAGCACCTAAAAACCTTCCTAAACCCGCCCTTATCCTCCTTCAACCCGCATCGCCATCTAAATCAGCTATCCTGCCTTCATCTGCTCTCACTACGATGAACAAGCCCGTTTAGTTTCTCATCAGTCCTTTCCTCGCCAGATTTGGCTCAACGCAAAAATGGCTATGAGATACTCTTACGGCTCTAGCCCTAGTGGTGGCTACTCGGGAGGCTTCTACGGCTACAGCTACGCCGCTCTCGACTCCGGATCGTCGGAACAGTCCCTCCACTCCCGCGAACCATCAGCATCATGGCGCTCGTCGCAGCACCCGCCCTCTTATCCACCGTCCGTACGCTCCAGAAGGAAGAACTCGACCGATGAGCACCACTCACGAGCCGAACCGCACTCGCATCCCCACACGCGCGAGTCCTCCCAGGCTGGAAGATCGTGCTCCTTTGAGGAGGAGGGCATACCCTGCTCTCACATCAGGGGCCACCCAGAAGTTAGGCGTTCTGAAGAGGCTGCTCACAGATCGCTTGACCGCCAAAGATATCGTCACCACCCGCATCATGGTCACCATGCTCATCATCCGCATTGTCCGCATCATTCACATCAACGGGACGACGTGCAGCCGAGGGGACGAAAGCCCGCCAATCCGCCCAGCAACCCACCCAGGGTGAGACAACAACATGGGCCGAACCACAACAAGGTCTTCATAGTCAAGTCGAAGAAGAAGAATAATATCGCTTGGCGGCGAATCAGCCAGGGCATGGGGCTTGGCAAGCCCAAGGAGCAAGATCAACCTGAACCGGAGCTCCCTGTCTTGGAAGAGCCCAGGGTCAGAAAGAAGAGTATATGGAAATGGTGGGGAAAAAAGAAGAAGGAACCCAGCATTCCAGTCAAGGACCATGCTGCCGATATACCCAAGGGTAGAGACACGCCGGAGACCAAAGGCTCATCGACATCGAAACCTGGAGTCTGGGAATTGCTCGGTGGAGAACCACCGCCCCTTCAATCGCCAAACACACTGAAGCGATTATTCGAACAGGAATACTGAGAAGATGCGTGCCCTATTGGATCGGTTGAGTTGAAAGAGCCTGCTGAGGATGAGTTTGAGATGGACCAAATGGCTTTGGTTGGTGGATGAGGTTCTTTATCGTTTACCCAAAGCAACATTCCCGCTTTCACTATGAATGCATTTAATTACTCCTAATGATCCTCAATATTTCTTTTCTCTATTCCCTGGTTCTCTATCCCTTGCAGTCTGGTCTGCATATTGATTGAGCAGTGGCAGCCGCATTCCTAACGATATCTTCTTACTACGACTCACCCTATCAGCGTCGAGGAACTTGACTAAGAAGCAGACATGTTGTTATGAATTGAATCATCTCTTATCTTGAGTTGTCGGATATTGCAGGTATAATGTCTTTAGCACTGAACCGCCAAGGTGGGTTCAGTCGGCTCAACCCTTTCCCACGAGACGATGATCCTTGGAGTCAAAAAGCAAACAAGATCCACGATATCGGATGCGGGGGTAACATCCGCCTCGGCTAAGCCGTGACATCGCAACTCACATGAGAAAAAAGAAGCATGGCAGCAGGGAACCCTTCGAAAGTCTAACGCCTCTCAAACGGCTGCCGGGGAAGCGCCACGGCAGAAACTTGCGGATAACCTCAAACTCAGCCCTCAAAGTGCAACATCCGGGGATGCAGTGGCGCAAACTTACGGTGAACAAGAGACAAGAGGTAATCCCCAGAGTCGAGGGTTGAGGTTAGCAGAGCCGCATTCCTTCATAGGCAAGTCTGCGATCAGCGATCACCCCTCCTTCGGCTTCCCCGCGATGCAGTGTAATCTCACACTCGCATTCTTGTTGAATCTGCTGCCTTGATTCGCAACCCTCGATTACATGCTTGGGATGTTGTGTTTGTGATTTTAGGATTCCTGCATGTTTGGCTGTCGCATGACGTTCTTCAAGGTGCGTGTGTGTGTGTGTGTGGAGGAGGAAAGGGGGGGAAGGGATCGTGGAGGGCGGGACGATCCCCCACGGGAGAGGATGGCTGGCGAGAAAGGGCAGGTGATTGGAGGGTGGGATTGGGATTATTAGTGATTACTGGTAGGGAACGGGTTGTGGGAGATGAGAGAGAAGAGAGGATGTGTTTGACATGTGGTTGTGGTTGTGCTATCCTGGCCGCTGTAGGGCTTGTGAACCAGGCTGGTCGGGAACGTGAAACGGGAAATATGTATGCAAGTGCCTATTATACCTACTAGGTATGTACTATGGTCAGAGTTATGGGGAGATGGCTTTAACATCCAATGTTGACACTTGACACCAGGCAACTCCTGTCCTCTGTCGTCATCCTCGATCAGGATCATGAGCCCGCCTTGCACATTTCAACGCCATCTTGGAATGACTCACCTCATCTCTCAAAATCACATTTTGCATATTTTTTTCATCTTTCTTTTCACAGCCTTACAAGCTACATCCCTCCTATGAACCCATCCCACATCCACCTACACACCACCCTCCAACGGCCCACGACCCATATCCTCCTCCTCCTCCCCCCGGCCATCCGTTGTGCAACGCGCACCATGCCACACCAGGTAATTGTATTTCTGTGCAACGTGCTTTTTTCGTCCCCAAGGCCCAGGCTCTCTTTTTTTTGTGTTTCCTCTGCTCGTGCCTCCCGCACCCGGACCAATCACACATGCCGACCCCTCCCTCATCCGTAAGCGGAGGATTGCACTTGATTTTCGTCCCGTTTGGAAATTTCATTTCCTATCCGTAGCCTAAAGCCAGCTTACGACAATAGCTTTCGTGGCATGATATCGCTGGAGCAAACAGCAAGAAAAAAACACAAAACAAACCAGGGTTCCACGGCCGAATAAAGGCTCTTGCATCCCGCATTGCGCCGACTCCATTCATGGGAAAAGGGCTCCAGTAAAACGAAACAAATCACAGTCACATGCATCCTCGTCGCGCCGCAATAGTCCAATCCCATCCTCACGCGGTCGCAACCACCGACCCACAACGACCAAAGCACACTCCCCCCTTCGGTTCGCCAGGAAGGGCCCCCTCCAAGATGGCATCCAAGTACCGGTACTTTGCT
>JABFFE010000472.1:0-23112 GCA_013623625.1 Fusarium setosum | reverse complement strand
GACGCTGCAGTGGCTGATGGGTGGTGGGTGAAGGGTCTGGTTGGCCGCGTAAGTGATTTGCTTCAAATTTTAAAAAAGAACTCTAGAAAATATATGCGGTGTAGGTGACCGGCAGACACTTGTTGATAACACGCCCAACCTAGGGGCTTCTGACCTTTCCCTTCCTTGACGCCCCCCTCCCAACTCCCGCAGACACACACACAACACATTTTTACATGAGCAACCTCCAAGCACCGAGCAGGAGCGCCGCAAAGCCAGTGCACACGCCCATCAGCCACTGCAGCGTCTGGAACTTGACCTGCTCCAGCTTCTCCCGCAGCGCCGCGACCTCCTGCTCGATCTTGGTCTCCGTCTCCTTGATCTTGAGCTCCTGCCCCACGGCCTCCTCGCGGATCCGGCCCTTCTCCAGGTTCAGGTCGAGGCGCACGCTGGCCTGCGTGCGGCTGATCTCGTCGCGCAGCCGGCTGCTCAGCTTGGCGATGTCGTTGGTCACCCGCTCGTGGGCCGTACGCGTCGTGTTGGACTCGGTGCTGTCGGCCGACAGGAGCTCGGAGCGGAGCTTGGCAAAGTCGACTTTTTGCGTGTAGGTGGCTTTGGCGGCGTCGTCGCGGAGGACCATGGTGCGGGTGAGGTTTTGGATGCTGGGACATGAGATTTAGAAGAGGTTCAGGCTATGGATCACCTGGGTGTTGAACGTACCTCTCCTCGATAACGTCATTGAGGACCTTCATCATAGCTACTGATTGCTCCTCTGTAAACCCTTCGCTCTGCAACCTCTTGACAAACTTGAGCGTGTCAAAGTGGTGATCTCGTTGTCTCACGGCCGTCGCATGGAAAGCTCGTCGAAGGATTGGGCTCTCGGCGCGACGAGCTTGACATCGAGGGACAGGGCCGGCCTGAAAGGACGCAAAGGTTCGTCGTTGATCGCTCGATGAGATGGATGCGAATGGCCGCGCAGCCCGGGGCGCTGAGAGCGAAGCACCCCAGCTGAGCCGTGGAAGAAGGAAACGAGGCAACATCTCAGCTGCGCCGACGGTCGGGGCAGCCATGCTGGTCGACTGAGCCGTCGTTGACTTGGCTCTAGGTTGTTGGGAATCTGGTGATGGTGGATGAATTGTCCAAGGAGTCAATTGGAGTCGACCATTTGGCTTGTGACGTGAGTTCGGGAAACGCCGGCTTTGATTGGCCCCAGATACTAAAGTGGCGGCAGCCAATGAGCGAATGTTTCAGCCATGTCTCTTGTCCAATAAGGGAAGATAGCTCTGGCATGAAGTGGCATGGATTGAGATCTGATAACAGCTCTTAGGGAAATTGAGCAGAAGTGTCGAATACCAGGGCAATAATAGCTATTTCCCAAAAACCAATGTTAGTATCCATGGATCTCTTGTTTTCCAACCGTTACCCAGAGATATGTCCTACTCACCTTTTTTGGACTTTGAATTACCGGTGCTTGAGGTCCTTGGCTTAGTCATTCCCGCTCTCCACGTGGCACTAACTCGTGCCCCGATCTCGTAAAATGGCTGCAAGCCCGGTTTGAATCGGGATTCCGTGTCTCTGACCACTGTGCCTTTGAGAGTGCACCTTCACTATTGGCCTAGTGGAATTGCAACAGGAGCCAAGACACAACTCAATTGGTGCCTGCTTGACATGTGTATTAGTTGTGTTCATACAACGACTTTCAAGGCCACGGTTAATCATGCCTGACAAATGCAATTGGTTTCGCACGCACTTCTTGATGTCCCGTCCCATCTTCATTTCGGGCTCGGAGTTGGGCTCTCATGTATGTATATAGGGGCACCATTGATAAATTCGTGTCGACCCAGGGTGTAAATACTTCTCCCTGCCCAGTGCCAAAGCCGGGATTGGGTTTAAAAGCACCGATGCTGCCAGCCCGTTAAGTCCGCATTCTGCACCCTCTAAACGAAAAGCCCGCATACATCGTAAATCTCGTATAGCGGCCACTAATATGGTCAGATTGATAATCCTTCGCACCTTTTGCAACCATCTTACGCCGACCCAACACCCAGAGCGAGAGAGCGGGTCATTATGATTGCGGATTTCCGCTTCAAAGGTGGCAGACCGGAGTTGGAGGAAATCCCGAACCCCGGCACCCATACCAAAACGCGCCCACTCCTCCCAAACCTCGACCGGCATTCATCGCCTCAGCATTCCAACTCCGACCTCTCCAGAGCGCAACGCGAATGCGTGCGCGGACTGGCCAGATCCGCAATACCGCCCTTTCAAACAAGCATTTCCGTGTAGTCCTGTTCCAGCCATATTGTGCGAGCGGAGTTGGTTCCATTCGTCTGTTTACGGACAACTGCTCCGCGCCTCTTAATCGCACAAGCAAGCGATAGCGCCGCCTATCATGGCAGACTCGAGTGCGACCGGCACTCCTGCTGGGTACGGACGAGCGTGCACGGCATGTCAGAAAGCGAAATGCAAGTGTATCTTGAGGCCGGGCGCCGACGACTGTGAGCGCTGCTTTCGTCTTGGCAAGCAATGCCAGCCAATGACGACTTCGAGGAGGCGTATTGCAAAAAAGACGACGTCGTCGAGGACGGCTCAGTTAGAGGAGAAGCTCGATGATCTCGTGTCCATCCTGCGCGCGACCCAATCTGCCAATTCTGCCAATCCACAGCCGTCCACCGCAGCCCAGGCCACCCCCTCATATAGTTCCTCGACTGCGGGTCACATTACCAGCCGCCTGGAGTCTCTGGCAACTGCCGCAACTTCCACATCTGGGAGCATTTCGTCCTCTGTGCCTCATGCCTACGGACCTGGCAGCTCGATAGATACCCCGATGGAGCCGCCGCCAATGACTGCCAACAAGGAAACCCTCCTGCTCCCTGAGCCAACGCCAGAGGAGGCAGAGGTTTATCTAGACAAGTTTCGGGACTGGCTCAAGAACTTTCCCCTCATGATCATACCGTACGACATGACGGCCGAATCTCTCCGCAAGGAGAAACCCTTTCTTTGGAAGTGCATCATGAACATTACCTCAATGTCTGCACCCCAACAGCTGAAAATGAAAGATCAAATTCGTGAAGAGATCGCTACAAGGGTCATTGTCAATCACGAGAGGAGCATGGATGTTTTGCTGGGGCTCATTACTTATATCGCTTGGTAAGTTGGGTGGCGTTTCCGTCTTTCATTCTGCCCTCTAACGGTGCATAGGGCCACAATGACCTCGGGACCTGGAACGAGACCCTTCATCGTCACCTACTGTCAGCAAGCCATCACTGTAGTTTACGATCTCGGGATGATGAGAGCTCCTGTCGAGGAGCAGTACTTTACGATATGCTTCAAGATGTGGGGAGGTCGACCTCCTCCGCCCAGACTTCGTACTATGGAAGAACGCAGAGCTATTGTGTCTCTTTGGTTCCTGTCATCAGTGTGCGTCCCTTGCTTTCCTTGTTCGATCTTTTTCTGACTTTACCAGGGTATCATCCTTCGTCGGCAAGATGGATACTCTTCGCTGGACCACACATATGGATGAGTGTCTAACAGTGTTGGAGCGAGATAAGGAGTGGCCGTCTGATGAAATCCTGGTCGCCCTGGTCAGATACCAGCTTGTTGCCGATGAGGCACACAAGCTTTTGATTCGCGATGTCATGGGTGAGGCATCGCAAGCGCCCACATACGTTTTCCAGAAGAGCATGCTCGCCAAGCTACAGGAGATTCGTGAAGGACTGTCTCCAAACCTGCCTCCTAGTTGTGAGTCTCACTTGGAACTACCCGGAAAGACAAGCTAATATATAGTAGTTGTGCTTCAGGCCCAGTCGTTTGCAACCGAGGTGCAAGTAAACTCCGTCGGACTTTTCATGCAGACGATTCCTGTCACCCAGCGCATAGAAAACATGTATTCCTGCCTCAAGGCTGTGCGATCATGGTATGATGTTCTCTTCAGCATCCCTCTTGACGAAATGCCCGGAGTGCCCTTCGCGCTCTATGTACAGCTTTCGCAGGTTCAGGTCGCCCTCTACCGACTCACGACTTCTGAGGATCCTGCCTGGGACAAGGATCTTGTTCGGAACACAGCCGACTTGCTCGTGCTCCTCGACCGGGTCATTGACCTGTTCATGCAAATGGATGCGCTCTATCACGTTAGAGCCGATCTGGATGAGGACACGCTGTTCGCCAAGGGTGCCAAGATTATGAGAAACATCAAAACCTCGTGGGAACCTGCTTTATCGCGGCATCTAGGAAGCACTCCCTCGTCATCAACTCCAGGAGTGGTCAATCAGACGAGAACTACACCAAACGCGACAAGTCAGGCGGTAATGAGCATTCCAGACACCAATATGCTCGACTTCGGAGACATAACATGGATGTCGGATGTATTTGGCCCGTGGGAATTTTAATGGTTCGTCAGCAAACAGGGACCGGAAGTTTGTCAAGGCACCGGACCCGAAGTAAAATCTCGCCGATGAGCCCATGTCATGGCTGCATCTGCTCGAGACCCTGCTCGAGACCAGGGGCGGGACCGGGATTGGAGCGGAAAACCCAACTCCGCAATCCCCACACCGGCCTCCAACACCACCACGCGGTGCCCCGACGTCCGGATCAGGAGGCCCTCAGCCCTATGTATCCCCCGGCAATGATGTCGGATATAGTTTACCTGTCCGTTGTGTTGAAGCATTCAAATATGTTGGGCCCCCGGCTTGTCGACAACATCTCCTACTTCTTGTCACTGCACTTCCACTTAAATAACTAAGACAACAACGTCGACGTTTGTCTTGACAAGATGGCAACGACAACCACCGACCAGTCGCAGAACGAACCTCGTACGATGAGTCCCGACCAGGAGAAGTTCGACTGTCAATCCGATGCCCCTACATTGCACGACCCGAGCGAGGATGCCAAGAAACCCAACCCCGAAAATGACACTCCAAAGGTCGACGACGACGACGATTGGGTAGTAGGATGGAAGCTTGCAAGCTTGATGATTTCCATCACCCTTGGCGCTTTCCTCATGCTTCTTGACATGTCCATCATTGTTACAGTATGTATGGTCTGTTGTGGCAGGTAACCCGTCCTAACAATATTCAGGCCATCCCTCGCATCACGTCCGACTTCCACTCTTTGCAGGACATTGGATGGTATGGAAGCTCGTACAATCTCGCCAGGTAAATCTGATCGCCCTCTTGATTCTTTCTCAGTTGCTCATTCCAGAATAGTGCTGCTCTACAGCCCCTTTCCGGCAAATTCTACACCTACTTCAAGTCCAAGGTACGCCGGCCACGGTCTAAGAACACCAGACAAATACTAACAGGTTCCAGCCGCTCTTCTTGGGCTTCTTGTTCATTTTTGAGGTCGGCTGCCTCATTTGTGGCCTCGCCCAGTCGTCCATCATGTTGATCATCGGTCGAACTATTGCTGGCATTGGTGGCTCGGGAATTCAAAACGGAGCCCTCACCATGATTGCGGCTTCAGTCCCTTTGAGCAAGCGTCCTTCTCTTGTCGGTTTTCTTATGGGAGGCGCTCAACTTGGCTTGATCGTTGGACCCCTGGTTGGTGGAGCTTTTACTGAATACACAACTTGGCGATGGTGTAAGTATTCTCGAGCGACTTCCCGGCCAGGGACCATGTGTTCTGACTGAACTCTAGGCTTTTACATCAACCTCCCAATTGGCGCTGTCTGTACCATCCTCATCTTCTTTGTCCACATTCCCGATAAGCGAGTCCGAACCAGCGAAACCGTCACTCAGATCCTGACCACCAAGCTCGACTTCACCGGCTTTCTCATCTTCGCTCCTTGCACAGTCATGTTTCTTCTGGCCCTTCAATGGGGTGGTATCGACCACCCCTGGAACTCGGCCACAATCATTGGGCTCTTTTGTGGTGGCGGTGCTCTTCTTCTTATCTTCATCTTCTGGGAGCATCGAGTTGGCGACGGTGCCATGATCCCTATGTCCGTTGTTCGGACGAGGCAAGTCTGGACTGCATGCCTGACCCAGCTGTTTCTCTTTGCGACGGTCATCGTGGGATCATACTACTTCCCCATCTATTTCCAGTCCATCAAGGAGGCTTCGCCATTCGACAGCGGTGTCGACATGCTACCTAGTATCCTCACCCAGCTCGCGTCTGCGGTGCTTAGCGGTTTTCTCGGTGAGTTTCCCTATTCTATGCTAACTCATTAATCATCTTCCTAACAACAAATAGCTCAAAAAGTAGGCTACTATCTTCCATTTGCTACCTTGAGTGCAGCAATTAGTGCTATCAGCAATGGGTTGCTGAGCACCATGAACCCGCATACTTCGACTGCAAGATGGGCTGGATACCAGATCTTGGCAGGTCTTGGTCGAGGAATGGGCATGCAGATGTCCATCATTGCTGTGCAGGCCCACACGAGCCCCGAAGTGACCTCAGTCGCAACGGCAGTTCTGGTCTTCTCCCAGGTCTTTGGCGGCGCCGTCTTCGTCTCGGTTGCCAACGTCATCTTCAACAACAAGCTCCACGACGAGCTCGTTTCGCGACTGCCGCACGTTGACACTGAAGCTGTGATTAACGCCGGTGCTACGGGATTGCGTAAGGCTGTGTCTGTGAAAGATCTCCCACAGGCTCTGGAGGCATACTCTAACGGAGTGAGCGCGACGTTTCTGCTTGCTATGGCAGCGTCGTGCGCTATGTTTATCACCTCGTTCGGAATTGGATGGAAGGACATTCGGAAGAAGGCCCCTGTCAAGGCTGGCGAGGCCTAAGGCAGTGGTAAATGGTTTAGAGCATCTAGAAACATTGCGTTGGTCGCTAGCAAGCGTTCATGGCATTCCCATAGTTTGGCATACACGGCGTTGAGGGTGCGAATTTCTAGACAGGTTGACAATCTCAACTTTAGAACAGGGCCAGAAATAGATAATATGTACATTATTAATAATACTTCAAGATTACTCTTCTTAGAAATTTAGTTACTTGGGTCCATCTGGGGTAAATCTGACCTGAGAATTGTGCTGCATTTAAAGCCCAAAAAGTCACGCTTCCATCTATAGGGTAGATTTTTTTTTGCACCTGCAACATTCGTTCATGCATCGTCAAACTTGCTTTCATCTCATTAAAACGCCCTTCAGTTTTATACCACGAGCACGGCTCTTTGGGTATTTTTCCAATCTCGGGCCACAATTTTCTACCATGAACCGGCCAAACCGACCTCGCAACCGCCAACCTCGTCCACCGCGGCAAAACCAGAACAATCAACGAGGCCCATCTCGGCCTGGAGGCCGCGCGCCAGCAACACCACAGCAAGCAGCCGGCACAGTCCCGACAGTGCAACAAGTCATCCCCGGCGCGCCCGTGTTTGTCATCTTGAAAGATGATCAACCCACAGGCGAAGAGACACAGGGCATAGTGGAAGATATCCTCACACGGGGCAATCACCCGCGGGGTATCAAGGTGCGTTTGCGCGACGGCCAGGTGGGCAGGGTTCAGCGCATGGGCGATAGCTCTACTACTGCTGCTACTTCTTCTCCAACGGAGAACCCGAGATCGCAAACTTCGTCGTCAAGGTTTACGATGAGGTACACGGATGTGAGGCGGGATGACGAGTTTGCTTCAGAGCCGCCCCCGAGGAGTTTGGCGGATTTCATGCCAGAGCTTGACGAGCGTGTAGGGAATGCGCCGAGTGGTGCTGAGGTGGTCAAGTGTCCGTTTTGTGAGGATTTTGAAGGGGATGAGACGGCTGTTACACACCATATTGATCGGGAGCATTTGTCGTGAGATTTGGGGCATTTACAAGCTGAATAAAGATCTTACCAGGGATTGGATGGGCTGGAGTTGGAACTTCTAGGCTTTGTGTTACCTAGCTAGCTGGTTTTGTTTTTAATCTGGCTGGCGACTGTTTGGATGACAAGTCAAGCATCGTCAACGTTTTGAGGCTTTGAGCCTGAAGACATGGCTGAGACAGCGGTTAATGCCCATGTCTTAGCACGAAGAGTTGGTTTTTTTATGTCTATAGATACACGATAACCCTGCGATTATACGGGTCGTTTTATTTCAGTGTGGATAAGCATTTCACTGGCAATGCATGAACGATTGAGATTGCTTTATATGGACCTTGATGCTTGATAGTAGGTGGCGCACTTTAACTCTGACTGAGCAATTGTGTCAAGCCTACACGGCGAACCCTTTCTAGTGAAGATTGAGATGATATTGTTCTAGAAATCCCAATCGACATGGAGCTGGTTTGGAGTTGCCTGAAATGCTCTGGAGAGGTACGCCCGAGCTCGCCCTCAAAGTGTACGCGTTGCATGCCTATAAATGACAGCGATTCACTGCCCAGCTTCGGGTGAATGCTAGACCAACCCCGAAGAGATCAAACCACGCCTCTTAACAAGCTCAATCGCTCAACTCAAGCTATTGAGACTTTCAGGCACTTCTCGCACTCACGTCACTGGCTATTTTAAGCTTCCCCCTTTTCGCCTAAGAATCTGGAAGCCTTGTTGATGATGACGAAAGCTTGGGCCAATCTCGACCGGAACGGATCATCGTAGCTCCACGCCAGATCCATTGGCTGCTCTCTCCTGAAATAAGCTGTCAGCACCTGGCAGCCAGTGGATGCCAGGTGGCCAGCCACGAGCACGGGCTGGGCCTAAGGCAGGTACGTACCTGAGGTACAGCACCCACCTGCCCTGGGCGGACCGTCGCAGCTGCCCGGGCAGCAGTGAAGGGAAGAACAGGTAACGTAGCCCAAAAAGTAACCTGCACCTTCTCCTTTAAACCAAACAAACCCTCATCTCTCTGTCCATTTCCATCACCATCTCTCCTCCCTCCCCGACCGACGACCATTTGCCTGCTCATCATCAGCAGTAGCACGTATACACGCGAATTCCGACGTCGTCGCTCTTTCCTCCCCTTTTCTTTCGATCCTTTTTATTGCGCGCGCTTTCTCCATTCTCGAATCCTCGTGCCTAGCCCGTGACACGCGGCGCATGGAAGCTTCCACCTCGCCCTCCCAAGGCCGCTCCAACATAAACGCCGGTAGTCGATCCGAGATCGACTCCAACAACGCATCACCCACCATTTCTTTTCTTTACACTCGAGGCTAGGAGCATCGATTCGAAGACGGTCCCTATTACCTGATCATAGGCCACACCGGCGTCATGGCGCCTCTGCCCATCAAATTTCAGGAGCTTGTCCAGCTCGCTAATGTCGGCGTGGACACCCAGAGCATCGGCTTCAACTCCTGCGTACGTCTTTGCCTCTGGCGCCCCTTGCTGCCGCCACCCACGACCCAAGCTAACTGGAGCTTAGACACTCGAGTCCGACTCGTACGTCTGCGTGCGAGAAAAGAAGAACGAGGCTGCTCAGCCCGAGGTGGTCATTGTCGAGCTTAAGAATGGCAACAATGTCACCCGACGGCCAATCAAGGCCGACAGTGCCATCATGCACTGGAACAGACAAGTGATTGCCCTCAAGGCTCAATCTCGGACACTGCAGATCTTTGATCTTGAGCAGAAGAAGAAGCTCAAATCTTGCACCATGAATGAGGATGTTCAGTTCTGGAAGTGGATCAGCGAGAGCGAGCTTGGCCTCATCACAACGTCTAGCGTCTACCACTGGAACGTCTACGATGCCGGCCAGGACGCCCCTGTCAAGGTCTTTGAGCGCAATGCCAACCTGAACGTGAGCCACCGCCTGCTTTCCCTGACCCGCTTATCTAGGATCTAACCGTCTCAATGCAGGGCTGTCAAATCATCAACTACCGAGTTAACAGTGATGGAAAGTGGATGGTGGTCGTGGGCATCTCTTCGCAGCAAGGCCGCGTGGTCGGCGCCATGCAACTCTACTCTAAGGACCGAGGGATCAGCCAGGCCATCGAGGGTCATGCTGCTGCATTCGGTACCCTTCGATTGGAGGGCGCCGCCCAAGATACCAAGCTTTTCAGCTTCGCTGTTCGAACAGCAACTGGCGCCAAGCTGCACATCGTCGAGGTCGATCATCCCGAGTCGAATCCCGCCTTTCAGAAGAAGGCCGTCGACATGTTCTTCCCTCCCGAAGCCACGAACGATTTCCCCGTCGCTCTTCAAGTCTCTCAGAAGTATGGTGTTGTGTACATGGTCACCAAGTACGGGTTCATCCACCTGTACGACCTTGAGACTGCTTCATGCATTTTCATGAACCGTATCTCGAGCGAGACTATCTTCACCACGTGTACAGACAATGATTCTTCGGGCATCGTTGGAATCAACCGAAAGGGTCAAGTCCTCTTCGTGACCATCGATGACACCAACATCATTCCCTACCTTCTTCAAAACCCTGCCAACACCGAGATGGCAATCAAGATGGCTTCAAGAGCTGGTCTTCCCGGTGCCGACAACCTTTATGCTCGCCAGTTCGAGCAGCTCTTCAATGCTGGCAACTATCTCGAGGCCGCCAAGATTGCCGCCAACTCTCCTCGGGGGTTCCTGCGAACTGCCGAGACAATCGAGAAGTTCAAGCGGTTGCCTGCGCAGCCTGGTCAGATGGCATTCACGCTCCAGTACTTCGGAATGCTTCTTGACAAGGGCTCTCTTAACAGGCACGAGACCATCGAGCTGGCGCAGCCCGTTCTCCAGCAGAACCGCAAGCACCTGCTTGAGAAGTGGCTGAAGGAGGGCAAGCTGGATTGCTCTGAGCAGCTTGGAGACATGGTTCGACCCTACGACGTCAACATGGCCCTGACAATCTACCTCAAGGCCGATGTTCCCCAGAAGGTTGTCGCTGGCTTCGCCGAGACAGGCCAATTCGATAAAATCCTTCCCTACTCCGCTCAGACTGGTTACCAGCCCGACTACATTCAGCTTCTCCAGCACATCACTCGTGTCAACCCCGAGAAGGGTGCCGAATTCGCCAGCGCTCTCGCCAACAGCGAGCAGGGTCCCTTGGTCGATCTCGAGCGTGTATGCGACATTTTCCAGGGTCAGGGCATGATCCAGCAGGCCACAGCCTTCCTCCTCGATGCTCTCAAGGAGAACAAGCCTGAGCACGCCCGACTCCAAACTCGCCTTCTCGAAATGAACCTGATGCATGCTCCCCAAGTCGCCGAGGCCATCCTTGGCAACGAGATGTTCACCCACTTCGACAAGACCCGCATTGCCCAGCTTTGCGAGCAGGCCAACCTTCCCCAGAAGGCTCTCGAGCTCTACGAGGATCCCGAGGCCATCAAGCGGGTTGTTGTCAACATTCCTGGTTCTCCCAATTTCAACCCCGAGTGGCTGACCAACTTCTTTGGCAAGCTGTCTGTCGAGCAGTCGCTTGACTGTCTTGATGCCATGATGAAGAGCAACATCCGTCAGAACTTGCAGTCCGTTGTCACTATCGCTACCAAGTACTCGGAGCTGCTTGGAGCCGTTCGCTTGATTGATCTTTTCGAAAAGTACAAGACTGCTGAGGGTCTCTTCTACTACCTCGGTAGTGTCGTGAATCTGTCGGAGGACCCAGACGTGCATTTCAAGTACATCGAGGCCGCTACCAAAATGGGACAATTTAATGAAGTCGAGCGGTTGTGCCGCGATAGTAACGTGTACAATCCTGAGAAGGTGAAGAACTTCCTCAAGGAGGCCAAGCTGTCCGAGCAGCTTCCTCTTATCATCGTCTGCGACCGATTCAACTTTGTACACGACTTGATCCTGTACCTGTACCAGAACCAACAGTTCCAGGCTATCGAGTCCTACGTCCAGCGCGTCAACCCCTCCCGAACTCCTGAGGTTATTGGTGGTTTGTTGGATGTTGACTGTGACGAGAACATTATCAAGCAGCTCTTGACCACCGTGAATGCCCAGTCGATCAGCATCGACCAGCTGGTTTCCGAGGTCGAGACGCGAAACCGTCTCAAGCTTCTCCTGCCCTTCCTTGAGGCTACTCTCCAGGCCGGCAACCAACAACAGGCTGTATTCAACGCGCTCGCCAAGATCTACATTGACTCCAACAACAACCCTGAGAAGTTCCTCAAGGAGAACGACCAGTACGATACCCTGACTGTTGGAAAGTACTGTGAGAAGCGAGATCCCAACTTGGCCTACATCGCCTACTCCAAGGGTCAGAATGACCTGGAGCTCGTTAACATCACCAATGAGAACTCCATGTACAAGCCGCAGGCTCGGTACCTGTTGGAGCGTTCTGATGCCGACCTGTGGCGATTCGTCCTGAGCGAGAACAACATCCACCGCCGCTCGGTCGTGGATCAAGTCACTGCAACGGCTGTTCCCGAGGCCACTGACCCTTCCAAGGTGTCTGTGGCTGTCTCTGCCTTCTTGGAGAACGACCTCCCTCTGGAACTTATTGAGCTTCTTGAGAAGATTGTTCTGGAGCCCTCACCTTTCAGCGACAACCAGAACCTCCAGAACCTGCTCATGTTCACCGCTGCTAAGGCCGACAAGGCCCGCGTAATGGACTACATCCACAAGCTTGACAACTACAACGCAGATGATATTGCTACATCGTGCATTGAGGTTGGTCTTTTCGAGGAAGCCTTCGAGATCTACAAGAAGGCCGATAACAAGGCTGCTGCTGTCGATGTCCTCATTGAGAACGTTGTCAGCATCGACCGTGCTCAGGGATATGCCGAGGAGGTTGACCTACCCGACGTTTGGAGCAAGGTTGCTAAGGCGCAACTTGACGGTCTCCGAGTTCCTGACGCCATTGAGTCCTACATCAAGGCCGAGGACCCCAGAAACTACCTCGAGGTCATCGAGATCGCCACTCACGCCGGCAAGAACGAGGACCTTGTCAAGTACCTCCGTATGGCCCGTAAGACTCTCCGCGAACCTGCGATTGACACAGCCCTCGCTTTCTCCTATGCTCGTCTGGATCAGCTTTCCGAGCTTGAGGACTTCCTCCGAGCTACCAACGTCGCCAACATCGAGGAGTCTGGTGACAAGGCCTACGAGGAGGGTCTGTACGAGGCCTCCAAGATCTTCTACACTAGCATCTCGAACTGGGCTAAGTTGGCCACCACCCTGGTTCACCTGAGCGACTACCAGGCCGCTGTCGACTGCGCTCGCAAGGCCAACAACATCAAGGTGTGGAAGCAGGTACACGAGGCGTGTGTGGAGAAGAAGGAGTTCCGTCTTGCCCAGATCTGTGGTCTCAACTTGATTGTCGATGCTGAGCAGCTCCAGACTCTGGTCAAGGAGTATGAGCGTAACGGTTACTTCGATGAGCTCATTAGCCTTCTCGAGCAAGGCCTTGGTCTTGAGCGTGCCCACATGGGAATGTTCACCGAGCTGGGTATTGCTCTTTCCCGATATCACCCTGACCGTCTGATGGAACACATCAAGATCTTCTGGTCGCGCATGAACATGCCCAAGATGATCCGGGCTTGCGAGGAGGCGAACCTGTGGCCTGAGCTTGTGTTCTGCTACTACCACTACGACGAGTTCGACAATGCGGCTCTTGCCGTCATTGAGCGACCCGAGAACTCTTGGGACCACCAGCAGTTCAAGGAGATTGTGGTCAAGGTTGCCAACCTCGAAATTTACTACCGCGCCATTAAGTTCTACGTCGAGCAGCATCCTTCTCTGCTCACTGACCTTCTTGCGACCCTGACGCCTCGTATCGATGTCAACCGAGTGGTCAAGATCTTCCAGAAGAACGATGACCTGCCTCTCATCAAGCCTTTCTTGCTCAACGTGCAGTCGCAGAACAAGCGTGTGGTGAACGAGGCTGTCAACGACCTGCTTATCGAGGAGGAGGATTACAAGACCCTCCGCGACTCTGTTCAGAACTACGACAACTACGATGCTACTGAGCTGGCAAACCGCTTGGAGAAGCATGACCTGATCTTCTTCCGCCAGATCGCTGCCTCCATCTACCGAAAGAACAAGCGTTGGGAGAAGTCGATTGCCCTCTCCAAGCAGGACAAGCTTTACAAGGATGCCATCGAGACTGCTGCTCTGTCCGCCAAGACCGAGATTGTCAGCGACCTCGTTCAATACGTAAGTACCACTTTAAACCTATCTTTTTGACAGTGGCTAACAATCATAGTTTGTCGATATTGGCCACCGTGAATGCTACACTGGCATGCTCTACGCCTGCAACGAGCTCATCCGTCCTGATCTCGTCCTTGAGCTCTCTTGGCGACACGGTCTCATGGACTTCTCCATGCCCTACATGATCAACCTGTTGTGCCAACAGACCAAGGAGCTTGCTACTCTGAAGGCCGACAACGAGGCCCGCAAGGCCAAGGAGCAGGAGCAGGAGAAGACCGACGACAACACGCCCATCCTGGGTGCCTCTCGACTCATGATCACGGCCGGACCTGGCGGTATGGGCTCTAGCCCTTCGCCTGCACCCTACGGCCAACCGAATGGCTTCGCACCGCAGCCGACCGGCTACGGTTACTAGATGCAGGTACCGGTCTGGTGCTGGCCTAACTACTACCTACCAGGCATGGCGTATCATGATCGACGCCGGCAACGGACGGTCTCACAGGTCTAAAGAGATCGTCTGTGCATGCCAGAGAGGGTTTTGATAATAGCTCGGACTCACGATCCTGTAATCATAGTTGCCTCTCCCGTGAGAGTGGGCGTTTGGAGGAGGTTTTGAGCGATTGGAACTCAAGGACATCCGGTAGACTTGAGGATGATGTTTAACACTAAATTTCGCAGCCGGAGTTACATATTCGTGCTGCTGCATGTTGTATGATAGTACATTGATTTCTCTTGTTTGCTATTAGACCTATAATGATCCAACTCCGTGACAACGCCGTGATACTAAGAATTACAAATACGCCTCGACCTAAACAGGTGGTTCTGTGGACTAATCTGACTGGTAAATACAAAACTTATATAACACAACTCCTGCCTCTAAACTGATGTCTCGGAGGTAACCTGACGCTTCTCTTTCTCGACAGAATCCTTTTGCGGCTTGGGATCAGAAACCTTGAGCCACTCGCCGTTGAAAGCATTGATAAGCCAGTTTCGCAGTTCTGAAGGATATCATGTTAGCCGTGTGTCTGGGATCATCGAGACTGGAAACTTACTGTCGTAGACGATGCGGTTGCCATTGTGAAAGTAGATGCTATGATCACTGTCGGGGAACACATGGACGTCATAGTTCTCAACGCCAGCCAGATCAAGGTTGTCAAGCAGCGTGAGCGAGTTTTGGAAGTGAACATTGTCATCCGCAACGCCATGCATGAGAAGGAAGCGCTTGTTCTCTCCGATGGCGGTGGCATTGGCAACGGAGGACAGGTCGTAGCCGTCGGGATTGTCCTGTGGCGTGCGCATGTACCGCTCCGTGTAGATGCTGTCGTAGAAGCGCCAGTCGGTGACGGGGGCGACG
The DNA here is from genome assembly GCA_013623625.1 of Fusarium setosum. Taxonomy (NCBI): domain Eukaryota; kingdom Fungi; phylum Ascomycota; class Sordariomycetes; order Hypocreales; family Nectriaceae; genus Fusarium; species Fusarium setosum. The sequence continues at coordinate 7,854 of JABFFE010000472.1, read as the reverse complement.
GCCATGCCGTAGCTGAAAGTGCGCCCCGCGTCCTGCTCGAGCGTCTTGAGGGTCGTGAAGCCTCCGTAGGACCAACCCCAGATGGCGAGGCGCTCGGCGTCGACGTACGACTGGGACGCAAAGTGGGCGGCGGCGGCGATGTGGTCGGCCGACTCGAGCATGCCGAGTTTGGAGCGGACGGGGACGCGGTGCTTGCGGCCGCGGAAGCCGGTGCCGCGGGGGTCGACGGTGATGACCAGGTAGCCCAGCGCGGCGGCGACGTAGGCTTGGAAGTCGACGGCGAACCTCTTTGTGACGGACTGAGAGCCTGGACCGGAGTATTGGTGGAAGAGGACGGGGTATTGCTTCTTGCTGTCAAAGTGAGGCGGGCGACGCTCAACGTAGTTTACCTCGATGCCATCGCCGAGGTCGAGTGTGCCGTACTTGAGAATGGGGAGCTCGTGGCGACGAGCGCGGTCAGCGAGCTCGGCGTTGTCCTCGATGACGCGCTCGTAGGAGAAGACGCTTGACGGTGTGGAGATGACTTTTTGTGTGGGGACCTTGGGGCCGCGGTACGACAGGAGGACAAAGCCAGCTCCTTTGGAGAAGGAGGCGTCGTAGTAGGCTTCAGTATTTGTGTCGGTCAGAGCCTTGAGATCGCTGCCGTCGAGCTTGACGGAGTAAACATGACGCTGGATAGAGGACTCCTTTGCGGCGATGAAATACACAAGGTTGTTTGCCAGGTCGACGGCTGAAGGGGCGTCGTCCACCTCCCACTCGCCCTTGGTGAGCATGACGGGCTCGGGGTTGTCGAGAGGTGTGAAGTATGCGAGGTGATCGTGCCCCTTGTAGATGACAGAGTCAACGTATCCGTCATGGTCTCGACCGTTGTCAGGGTCGGCGGGGATGTACGCCATCTTGTGTGAGATCTCGAACCAACCGCCATCAATCTTATCGACGTCGATGGTGTTGATGGTCTTGCCCTTCCGGGAAGCGACATCGACGAGGACAACCTTGAGGACGTCGCTGACGCGGTTGGTCTCCTTGACGATGGCCTTGTCGCCGGCCCAGAGGAGGTTGTTGATGATGCGGTCGTCGTCGGCAAAGGCGCCGTCGATCGAGACTGAAAAGACATCCTTCTTCTCGACGTCGTAGAACTGCAGGTCCACGACGGGATTGTGGGCGCCGGCCTTGGGGTACTTGATCTGCTCAACCTCAGGGTACGCTTCCTCGCCCTCTTCCGGTTTTGTGCCACTGGGACGCTCGATGAAGAACTGGACGGGGTACTCGGGGACGCCCGTCTCGTTTGTGCGCAGGAAGGCCAGGTACTTGCCGTCGCCTGACCACCAGGTGGCGCTGCGGCCGCCAAAGACCTCTTCCTCGTATACCCAGTCGGGAACACCGTAGAAGTATTCAGGGCCGCCGTCTTTGGTGATCTGAGTCACGTCCTTCTTGCCAGTCAGGCGGCGGATGTAAAGATTGTTATCCTTGGTGAAGGATACGGCGTCGCTCTTTGGACTCCATGTCGCCAGCTGAATTCTGGCATCGACTTGGTCGGGAACGAGAGGCTCGACCTTTTGACTTTTAACGTCAAGGATAAAGTAGACGGCGCTGAATGAGTGCCGCCAGTTCTTCTTCTTGTTGACGCCGATGAGCACCTTTGACAAATCGGGGCTGGGCTCAGACCACTCAGGAGTGTACTGCTGGTTCTTGTATGAAAAGTAGCCCTCCTCCATGAGGGTGCGCGAATTGGACGCCTTTTTCTCGCCATCATCCCGTGTCCTGGCGTCCTTGTCGTTGCGGATATCTTCCACGACGATGTAGGGTTTGTCGTTGGCCCCGACTTCGAGCAGCAGGCCGTCCTCTCCGTCGGGTCCGGCGATCCAGCTGATACTGTGATACTTGGCCGACCAGGTGCCGTCGAAGAGCTGGTCCATGGAGAGAGTCTTGCCTGAACCTCGCGACGTGGCATCCGGGTCGTGTTCGGTGTCGCTCTCGTGATGGTATGAACCGGAAGCAATAAAGATGCCTAGACCAGCAAGCCATCCTCCGATGAAGACGGCACCGACGATAAGGAGAATGCGCCGCAATCCCTTATCCATCGGCTGTCTATGAAGAGAAGCTCCAGGCCCAAGAAACGGACCCGTCTCAAGGTCGTCCTCGTCCTTGAGCGGGTCATCGTCCTCGACAGCTCGAGGGTCCCTTTCCCTATCGGCATCCATCTCGGTCTTCTCTTGTATCCTGTCAAAAACTATGCTCGTCGTGGAAACGGAAGAAAGCGAATCGCCCGAGTCGCGCCGGTCACTCTCGGGAGCAAAAGAGGAAAGATCTGAAGCCATTGTCGAGGCTGGTTCCAACGGGTATAGGTGGACGAAACGCGGCTTGTTTTGGGAGGGATCGATGGAAAGCTACCGGCGCGGGTACTGCAGCATATTGCCGGGGAAGAGGCGCCGGGAAGTGAAACGTTGGAGGGAAACGATCGGCCACAAGCAAAAAAGTATGCTTGTGATGGGAGATGAAAGAAGGAAAAAAAAAGAGGCGTTCAATTGGAACTCTATCGGGGATTCAATAGCTGATGCGAGGGTGTTGTCAATGCGGCGTCCGCGCTCGTGCTCGTGCTTAATTGCTTGCTTTGGGGAAAGGCGTCGGATGACGTAAGCTGCTGTGAAATGGCTGATTAGGCAAAGGCTATTATTACTGAGCTTCAAGACAAGGTCAATGCACAAGCTGATTTATTAAAGCTTCTTTTTGGTTTTCGTTACCTAATATGGCTATTGATATCTGCACTTCAATCGGTTTAACACCTTGGCTCGTGAGTATGAGCTGCATTCCGGAGCGGAAGCCCCACTCGCTATCTCCGTCTCCGTCTCCGTCCCGGCTCCGGGGCCGAACTTCGGCCCCGCCCACTCCATTCCCGGCTTGCGTATAGTTCTGAAACAGAAGAGCAAGAGGGGTGCTTTTGTCTATGAGATACTCGTACAGGGGTATTTGTATATCCCTTGATCCATTATCTGACGGTTCTTCCTAAATCGGTTGGGGCTGGCGCAGCTGGCGATTCCGGTCGAGTCGGTGACAGAGTTGCCTGCGACAGCCAAATCTCCAGTCACAGCCTGGTACCAGCCTGGGAAATGTTAGTGAACTACTCTGTAAATGTTTCGGAATGATTCTCACGTTCAACCTCATCCTTCTTCACCTGGGATAGTTGAACAGGCCGTCGGTTCTCAAGGATTACGCTATGGACTTTTTTATAGTGTGTGTGGAGGGCAGACTTGGAGGAAAAGAGGGCGGTCTATAGGAAATAGTTAGTAAATGTTTCCAAATTGATTCAGATAGATTTCTGACTGACAGTAGAGCATAACTGGTCGGGCGCAACACGGTACCGGCAGTATCGTTCGCCCGGGACCGTAAAAAGGGCACCGTCCTGGTTGGTCGGTAGCCCAGCATTGCGGGCCCGTGATGCTCAGATGGTGGCCTAGTCTCACGGTGGTGATGGTTCCGGCGATTGATCCGTTGAGTGTACTATAGGGGTCGATAAACCTAGAGGTCATAAGCTCGCCCGGGACAGGAAGGAGATTCATCCAATGGTTGGTATTGTTGCGCTATATAGAGTATCCGCCGTTGAAGAAGGCGACAGCAGCATTCTTCACTATGCCTTTGATGCGTCGGGTAAGACTAGTCTCCGATTTCGAGATAGTGCGGGTGCTCCCTTCGACTCTGGCGGTGGCTTTGCCGATTTCATCAAAGTGCTGGTTGGAGTTGGTTATCGAGTGGAAACTGCGGGTGGTCGGTTCTGACTTCGCGGTTATCGGGGTCGGCCACCTTGCCGGCGTTTCCACGATTATCTTGTGGCCCTTTTCCATATATAGCCGCCCCTTGCCAACTATATGTGCCCCAGGCCCCATCATCAGGCTGTCTGTCGTGGACTTGCGAGAATCATCCTTGATTCTGCACCTCCAGAGCGTGCTCCTATGGACATGCTGTTGCTCTGGACAAGGTGGCAGGAGTGGTCTGGGACTTGCAACCCCGGCGAATTATATATAATGGTGCGGTGGCTTTCAGTGCCTGGTACCACTGGTCTGGGTTGGGTATAAATAAAAATGAGAGAATGGAAAGGAAAACTTGAACGATCGTAGATAATGAGCCGAGTAGTTGGGCGACCTAACTGGAACGAGGTTGCGTTGTATCGTCGTTCAGCATCCTTGGACTCTGTATATATGAGTTGTGCGAAGGGCTTATTGGAAGGACTGTGTAATGATAATTTAGCTGAGTGGGCTTCGACTGCCGTGGAGGAGGTGGGTGCCGTAGGTGCCTGAAGCACCCACCTCGTAACATGAGTTATTTCGAGTTGGATGCCATGATGTGCTCTTTGTGAGTTCAGATCTGATTAGCTGCCTCCCTGGTGTAGGCGGTCGGAGACCTGGTATATATTCGCTTTGCAAGATGGCGTCTTATCATGGACTCGGATACAAGAATTCTCCTGTTCCGATGTGCGAGGTGACGAATGCCAATTGAGACGAAGAACGAAGCTCTCAGCGATGACCTTTGGGAGACTTGTCTCGAGAATCAACGGCATGCGGCAGAACTGAATCGACGGCGAGATACTTGGTCGGCGTTCATCGGTTGAGCTTAGGGCCCCGCGAGCCAGGCTGGCCGAGGAGACGGGCTTGTAAGCGAGCCCATATCTTGCCGGTTCGTTCTGGTGGTGCCTTGTATAATATAACTGAACGAAGGTTGCGTTATCTTGACAATCGACCTGGTTGGTGGAGCGTGAGCGATCCTTGGTCATCCAACCATTTGTCTGTAGTAGACTCGCGGCCATTCTTCGTGATGAAATCCTCAGATGTATTCTGCCGCAGCAAGGCATTGACTTGGGCGACGGGACAGGATATCAGGACGTGGTATCAGGAGGCGGCCTCCCACCAGATCGTGGCGATTCCTTGCAGGTGCGTCGCTGATATCCTGGGGGAGATTGGCTGAAGCATCCTCATGTCGTGCAGGCGGATGCCAGCCCAATCCATGACTTTTCGAAAGAGCCCCGAGGATGCGTTGGAGATGGCTAGGGAACCCGGATAATGTGGAGTTTCATTCCTGAGCCGCGGACATGGGATTCACCTGGTTCATCCCTCAAAGTCGCCTCTCGCACGTATAGTATAAGTTCGCTCCAAAGACTGAGTGTGATTTTTTATCTCGTCAAGACTTGGAACGGCTCTGGGGTATTTATAGTGGCAGTTTTTTCTCTACCGTATATAACTCTGCTACGTTACATTTGGAAGGCCTAATATGTTTCTTGACAATATCATGGATGTTTGGCTGTTTCCTCTGTTTCCTGAATGGAGTGCTGGTAAAGCAAACAACGGGATGTTTCGAGCAAGCATCATAGCAAAGCAGCTACAGAAGCCAATCCGCCACTTCCAGTCTCCTCACTTGTGGTGTTTATTGATGTGTAAACCGGAAAGCCCGCCAGTATCAGGTACACAAGAGTGAGCGGTGACACGAAGAATCCCTAGCTCTATGACTGACACTCTGGAGCGGGAAAAACTAAAGACGTCAGATACGTTGACTAGAGAAAGGTGTTAGATGCCTAAACTGGAATGATTTGGTTAGCTGCCTTTCTGCGTCATCGAGTGCTTGCAAAGTCCTATGCTCACCGTCCACAGTAACGATATCCAAAGCCAGGCCTGCTTCACTACCTGCAGCAACCCGTGTATCTCGCCGCTCTAGGATTTGGCCACGTAATTTCGTCTGGGTATTGGCGTTGTCTTCGTCATCACTATCGTGTTTGTCAACTCCTCCGAGCCAGAGATTTCACCTCATTCTGATGGATGATTCTGTTCCTGCCCGATTTGCTTTGGGGCGCAGAGTAGCAAACATTGGACTACGTCCAAAGTTGACATCCTGCAGCGCCTAGCTACTGCTGGTGACGGGGCAAATGATTCATCACAAGCAGACATCAGAGGTCTGGACTCCAAAACTGACAAATTACAGGCGTTGTGTTGGCGAATGGCAGCTGAGTGTGACTTGAGGGTTGCTTGCCAGGTCAGCGGTCGTGTCAAGCCGGCAGCTATCAGACCAGCGGGGCAAATGCTTCGGAAGACTGCATTTCGAGCCGAAGAAATTAGATATATGATGAGGCAACTAGAGGGGATTCCAATTCAGGCAGCGATGGACACGGGTAGACACATATACGAGGAGAGGAGGCAGCTGCCCCCAGCTTGGTGAGTAATATCTGCGGAAGCAGAGCAAACATGCATACTGTCAAGTTATACGCAGTGGATATTGAAACAAGTCTTGATGAATCGGAGTTGAGAAACGGCGTGGAAAACGGGTGCTTGAGGCGGAAGTGTGCTCTGCCACACCGCAAGATGAGTTGTCAACACTATGACCAGCATATGCACGACACCTACCCAACTCTTCATTTTTAGGCGACGTGCTTTGCAAACATAGACAAAAGACGGACCGCAACGTAGATTCATGCACAGAGCCAGGAAAGCAGAGCGCATCTGGACTGACCGACACTTGACTGCACCGTCGTCAACTTGGTCAGACTCAAGGGGGATGACAAATACCCCTTTTTCCAACACGAGGGAAAACGTCTATAAATACCCATGATTGCTCGCCCTGATTCCAAAGTTTCCGAACAGCAAGCATATATATACTGGTCACAATCATTTACCAGCAGACCATCTTACAACTACGGGGAGCGGCTTCGACCGCCAGCCACTGTCTTTCAGCCCTCCATGCTCAAGTTGTTCTAACGGCAACCATGGGCCCCCCCCGGAATGACACAATGACTTGCCGGACATGTCCGGCGCTGAGACTCCTTTCGCCCGTCTCTTGGACACGCAACAACATTGAGTTTCCAGATCATGTCGACACAACGGCAACACGGCAACAACATAACAGCAACAAAACTTCGGACCACGGACGTGGAGGCCTGTACCTGAGGGGGTTTTCAAACGTATTTGTGCACAATGGCCAGAAGACCCTCCGACGTGTGGCCAGGCCAAATCCTCGACCATCCAGGATGCACTGCCAACACTGCGGCCATAATAACACCCCTCACCGAGAGCCACCTGCTATTGTTGCTTTCGACTTTTCCCTGTCCTTTCACTATCAGTATGGACATGGAGCGGGTTCGATGTACCATGGGTGGGGGATCCTGCCTTCACCCCACCGTCGCTTCTTTGCACCGTCGCTTCTCTGAAGACACGAGATTGCGAGAAACCACCATGCTCTCGATACATGTCCATCGCGGCACGAGGTGAGAGATAGTGATCAGCGAGACTTGCGCCAATGCATCAGGACCCGGCGAGCACTTTGGTCATATGGGGTTGATTACTAGCGCATCCATGCCCGCATCAACGGGGAGCTGCCCAAGATGCCACACACGGGGAGCGTTCCAAAGAGCTATCCGGCTTTCACGGTGTAGCAATACAGCTGAGGACTCCCTGAATATTATCCCAAGCACCAATCGCTCTCATGAGGCGTACGACCCACGTCCGACTCAGGTTTTCAAGCCTCGAGTGGCTCTCCCAGATTCAAAGTGCTTTCCGATGTGCCTTCCCGCTGGAGAGAGATTTGGCCGAAGGACTGCCATGGGCGTATTACCTGCATATTCAACCTGCTTCCCCCAGACGCCCTTGCCTTCGGAGGAACCCTTCCAAAGGTTGAAGATGCACGGCTGGTTTCCCATGCAACCTTGAAGAATTGCTCTCCTCTCCCCCCCCTTGCTATATCCTCTTCACTACATGTCTCACGAGCCGCGCCTGAATCCCACGAGACCTACGAGGAGCCTTTGGGATAGACTCTGTGAAGTCTTTCCCAATTGCCTGCTCTGTATACGGGCCGCCTGAACCCTTGGGCCTACTACACCCA